>JAOWMA010000011.1:214028-283963 GCA_025962755.1 Colletotrichum tropicicola
GTGCCATTTCTAAACACTTTCATGGGTGTTCCCCTAAAATTTTTTGTCACTTTCCCCGCGGTCTTCGTGGTGGTCGTGGTGGTGGTTTTTGGCCCCCCCCCCCCCCCCCCCCGGGCTTGCCCCCGCGTGGTTTAAGTGTTAGTCTTTGCTGCCGGTAAATGGAAGGGATCCTACGTGGGGCCGTGCTGACAGTCCAGGGGGGTCCCCCCCCCCTCTGAGTCGAGTGGTCCAGAACACTTCCGCCCCCGGGATGAAATATGTTCCGCCCGGGGGATGGGCCGCTGTATTCTCCTCCCGCAGAAACTCGCCTACCACTCCGACTCGCGCCCCGCTATTCATTTCGTCTCTGACACTTCCCTCTCGCCTAATTATCATGTTACAGCCATCTCCGAACGTCAGGGTTTGTTTATTTATGCCTCGATGGATGATCCTAAGGAGCAAACAAGGCGTCATCCAACAGTCCGCCCGACGTTTGTGCGGCGTGCGGGGTTGCGCCTAATCACAGCGGCCCCGATGCTTTTTCTCACCCCCTAATCAGCGTCCAAGACAACCTTCAACTCGGGGCTTGAGCTTGTGTGAGAGTGCAACAAGACGCCTCCCGTCTCACCAAGGCCGTGTTTCGCCCTGAACACGCCCACGGCCCCGAGAGAAGGGACAGGAAAACAAATGGCTCTGATAAACAACCCGATTGACGTGCGCCAACAAGCCTACAGGCCAGCAACCAGCTGAGAGCTCGACCTTGGCACTGGTCCGCGCGGCCCCGCTCCCTTCGCACCGTCGAGTCCGGCGTGTCGGGATGGGCTGACCTGGAGGCTGGCGGACGCGAAAGGAGAAAGCCTGGAAGCTGGGAGCTGGAATCTGGAAGCCCAGACCAGTCCGTGGTTCATCTGATCTTCTGCACTCCCGAACCTTCGAGACTTTGCGCATTCCCACATGTCCCAGAAGCCCAAAACAGTCTAAATTGTCTGGTGTCATGGACACCCCAAGACGCCACTACGCGAGATGGGGACGTCGAATGGGACGACTTGCGCTCTGCTCGCTCCGACCAGCCAAACCTGGACTGTCGAGACCAATATGGCATAAACTTTATCATCCCGCGAGGTGGGACCTCGAAATTGCCCGTTCGGGGCGGGAGATGACGGCCTCATTGGACAGACTGCCGCGGGAGCACACCGCTTTCCGAGCTGTTCAGCTTCCTTGTCGAGCGCTTGCCCGCCCATCACCCGTCAGAGCCGGCCGACGACGTGTGTCCTGCCGAGCTTTCCACCCGGAGCTGTCCATGGATCACCCCTTTATTGCCGTCCACAGGGAGCGAACCGAGGCAGGTCCAGAACTGCTAGCCGTTCCAGATCCCGACCAATGTAGCCATCTCCTCAACCGAGCGTTTCTCGAATCGCGACCTTCGAGTCGAATGCGACAGGAATGTGGCGAGTGAGTGGTTTCCAACGTCCGGCTGAACCCACGATGCACCGAGTCAGTGGGACCCCCACACGCTCTTTCGCGTCCTGTCCATCACAATCTCGACGAAAGAAGACGGCTGCCAGAGCAGTGGACGGACCCATAGCTATCGGGGCCGCGATGGACTCTCGTCAAACGTTGCTCGTATAGCCAAGCCGACTATAATTGCTCGCAATCCCACGCGGGTGCTTCAAATTTTGCAATGCTGCAGGACATTCGGACCTTTTTTTTTTTTTTTTTTTTGGCAGCCACGAGATCCTGGGAGTCGGGTCATGAGATGCTTGAATCCTCGGCAGAAGACTATGAAATCCTCTGGTCTCGGCATCGGGTCTAGCTGTGGTGGTTCTCGGACGGTGCTCCGCCCCCCGAAGCGGCCATCCTGCGGGATGGTCTCTCAAACACGCGGCGACCTGCAGGATTTTTCATCAAGACGACAACCAAAGACATCAGTGTCACGAGTCCCCAGAGCGTCAATAATGCAGGCAAATTTCAAACTATTATTGGCAATCATGCTGGGACTATTGGCTGGGGGGAGACTCCCAGCCTCCGGGTTCAGCACGCAGCAGTCTCTGCTGGTGAAACAACGTCGCAGGGAGCCTCACAGAGAGACAATGGATCTGCCATGGCCCCTGGCGAGACTGACGACAGAAACATAGTTTCGTCACTTGACTACGTGATGGTCAGTTTAGTTTCCTCGACTTCCTGCAGGATTGGGCGAGACTCTCACGGCTTGAGTTGGGTCATGAGGGAGTGAGACTTGTTGCAGACTCACTGCTGCAGTCAATAGGCGCAGCCAGAATGGCATACCAAGATCCCCTCCCTGGAAGCCAAGGTGGGCAACACGGTTCTAGGGCGGAGTCTTGCTGTCATCGGTTTTTCTTCTTTCACCACCTCCCTCCCCGAGACTGAAACCAGCATCATGAGCCGTCCTGCTGGAAGAGGGCTTTTGTGCAGTGCGACTCCATGAAATGCAGACGTTGTCCAGATGTCTTGACTCCGTCCAAGAACAAAGATGCATACTGCTGAAGCTTAGGAGCGAGGGAAGCACGAGTCGGAGTGGCCTTTGAGTTACTTGGATGCGAACGTGGTCGGGTCAGTTGGACAGACTCAGACTCAGAGCACGGCTCGAGGGGGGAAACCTTTGGCCATTTCCATTCTCGAGTAGCATTTGCAATCCCAAGGAAGGGTGATATTGCCAGCAGTCTTTTTAACTACGCGAGCTGCGTTTATGTTCGGCGCACCTGCCGGGTCTGGATCTTGATGGTTGTCCGCTGCCATGCATGCGCAGCCAGTAGCAACTGGAGTAATCCCGGCAAAAACAATAATACGGTTGATGTGACTGAGATAGCTTCCATCGGACGGACCAACCCAGCCAGGATGGGCAACGTGCGATCCGGACAAGATTATCTCAAACTATTGCTGGAAGCGAGTGCCAACATCCTGCATCGCAGCCTTCAAACCTCACAGAATGCCCTCTGTAGACCCAAATCTCGCTTGCGTGACTGCGAGTATGCTCATGCGAAGCTCACTTTTGACCCATTGGCTGAAGAGATTAGGGCGGCAAGGGCGAATTTCAAAGCTTCTCTACAACTTCAAGGCTTCAAGTTGAAAGGTGAATGATGTTGCGGGAAATGGACAGGCGGTACAGCGAAACGCTGGGAGAATGCTCAAAGACTCGGACCTGTGACTGCGCTCAATTTCGGAAACGTCAAAGTTACTGCAGTAGTTCCCGGGGAGCGATGTAAGTAGGACCACAATGGAAGCATATAAACGTCGAGGCTTGGAAACATGTCAGGAGGCAGAAAACCCAAGTGATACATGACGGAGAACGCAATCACAGCCAGACTCTCAATACGGAGGCAATGAATGTCATCTCCCCGATCTCGGCCCGTGCCAACGACCCAAAGTGAAGGAGAATTTTTGTTATTACAGTTGCGTATTGTGCGACTCTGGCACGCCAGCCAGGCCATGATATGGTACATCGTAGAGTGGAAAAAGCTATAAGACAGGCCAAGAAGCTCTTCAACGGTTTCGTTTCATCTTACACTCGCGCCCGCCGTTCATGCATCGTCAAACCCTCCCCGCCTCATTTTCGTTTTGATTTTCAAGTTCTTTTTTTTTTTTCTTTGGTCATTCGTTTAGGCGTTGACGAAGCCCTTGACGTTGTTCAACCACCGGACGTACTCGCGCTGCTCCTTGACGTCGACGTAGTCGGGCACGAAGACGGCCAGGGCCTGGGTGACGCCGCGCTCCTCGAGGAAGCGCTCCATCATGACCTGCAGGTCCTCGTCGAGGCTGCCGAAGGGGGGGCCGGGGTAGATGCCGGCGCGGGTGTGGGCGACGTCAGCGTCGACGGCGTGGGCGAACTTGCCGTCCTCGAAGTAGAACATGTTCTGGACGGAGATGCCGCCATCCTCGGCGACGGCCTCGATGTTGAGCGCGCCGGGGGTCTTGCCGGGCTTCTCGATGACGATGGACAGGCGGCAGGGGGGAGCGGCCTCGTCCATCTCACCCTCCTCGCCCTCCAGGCCCTCCTCGTGGGAGCGAGCGTTGCTGGACTGCTTGTTCTCGACCTCGGCGGCGTCGTAGTCCTCGTCCTCGAGGGCGCGGTCCTGGTCGAAAAGCTCAGGGTCGTAGTTGGCGAGGTCGGCAATGGAGAAGGTGACGGTGATCCTGTGGTTCTGGTTAGCTCGTGCTCCGCTGGAAACAGGCGCGCCCAAGGCTTCCAAGGGGACTCACTTCTCGTCGCCAAACTTGCGGGTCAGCTTGACCTCCTCCTTGCCGGGGGTGTCGTGCAGCTCAAAGGGGCTGTTGTCGATGAAGTCCTTGACACTGGCGGGGAGCTGCTCGTTCTGCTTGACTTCCTCCTCGAACTGAAGCTCGCTGTCGAGCTTGGCAATGAGCTCGGCATCGGCCTCGCCGGCGGGGGCGCTCCTGAAGGCGGAGCTGGAGAAGGCGGAGGCGCGCTGGAGGCCGCTCCACGAAGAGGCCTTCACGAATGCGCTCGGGCGGGCGGTCTGTCTGAGGGAGGCGCCCGAAAGGCGGGTGAGCGTTCTGGGCGCAGAGCGCGCGATGGATCTGATGGAAAGCATTGTGGGCGGGTTGTGGTCTGTCGAACTGGTGGTGTTTGACAATGGGGAGGATGAAGAGCTTGATGGGGATGGAGGGAGTAGTGGACCAGAAGCTTCAGACAAGCTCCCAAAATTTTTGACATCAGATCAGCGATCGGCAAAAGGTTTGTCCGAGATTGTGCCATGCAGGACCGGGAGACAGGCTACACCGATTCAACTCCACCCATTCTCGAAAGACTCCACAGAAGAAAATGTTGGAATAATCCTAGATGTTCCCGGCTAAGCTCAAACAGGTAACAGCAGGGACCGCGGTCTTGATCCTTAAGGTCTCTCAGCCTGCTTCGCGTCGAAGCAAGTCCCCTCCATCGGGGACCCAGAATCTCTATGGATGCGATGCCAGCATCGCAGGGGCGAGACGAGGAATGCCCCTTTTGCCTCATTCTTTTTTAATGGTCCATCGAACTCTCTGCATCCAACCTAATCCCTTTCCTCCATGCCACTCTCAACGGAGGCTGACCCGCTGCAGCGCCGTTGACGCGCGAGGCACCCGTCGGATTCTCTCTTTGCACTTCCAGCAGTGGTGTCGAGTGCAGTTGCTGTCGCTCCCTATGCCCGACTCGCAAATCCCAAAGACTCCATTCCTCTTGGCGAGAATACATAGTCTCTCTGAGATGAGAACTGTGTCCTCGTTGCTGCAGAGGTTGCAGACGCGGAGATGCGTGACGTATTTGCACATGTTTCTGTGACTGTGAGCTGGCTGTGGCATTCGATGCCCATCTGGACTCACCTCGGCGGGAGGGGCTCTGGCGGATAGTTGCGTATGGAAGCAGATGATCACCAGGATCGACAGTGGGCTTTCTGAGAATGGTGAGGACGAAGAGGCAGTGGCCAGAGATATAACCACCGCTCAGGTACCGCAGCTGGCGTTGTCGAAAGCTGTGCAAAGTGCCCAGCCAGACCTCGTGACACCGTGGACTCGACGACTCATGGAGTAAGCGCCAGCATGCTGATCCTTCGCGCAGCTCGCGATCTGCTACAAGAGCCCTCCACAGCGTCTTACTGCTGGAGGATCGCTCTGAATCAAGATGAGGGGCGATTGCCACCTCGGTCGCAGAATCGAAAGCGCGTAGCCGTCCTCAAGCTCAGGGAAAGAGAGGGCGAGGCCGCGTCGTGTGATGTAGCACCTGGGACAGACGAGATCTAGGTTTAAGTATGGAACGAGAGGAGCGGCTCGGAACATGCATGTTTGGCGAACAACGTGGTTCCAGTGGTCTGGTCCCGGAGGCTCGGGGCAGATCGCAGCCGCGTTCTGGACCGGTTAGCCGCTTGGGGGTGGGAAGCAGGGACGTCGGCGATCAGGCAATGGCATTTCTTGGACAGGGCCAGCGGCCCAGGAACATCGGGCCGCAACATAATCGTCACTGGGGGGTGTGCAACATGGCAGCCCAATGATTCTTTGACGGAGGTTGGGGGTCTTGGTTGATAGTAGGCTGGAAGCTCGATGGATCGTGTTCCAGCGTCGTCCGCAGCATCTGCTGTAATTGTTTCAAACGAGACCACCGCACGCTGACTATACATGATGCCGCTCACACCCTGCCTGCCGGGCTTTCGTCGTCGAGCGGTCCCGTCCCTATGACGCCGCATGGCCAACACCTTTGCCCGCTGGCGGACCCATCGATGCTCGTGTAACGACGTGGGAGAATATGCAGGCGGGAGTCGGTAATCCAGTGGCCTGCCCGCGCGTGGTCTGCTGTGATCCGAATTTTCGCCTCCGTCTTCTCTCCCACGCACGGCTTTTCTGTATGTAACCGGAGAAATTGTCTGTCGACCAAACGAGACTCTTGTCACGGCGCATGTTTGTCTGAGACATTGGCCCGCGAAGAAGCCCCGCAGACGCACCGTACAAGCCCATCCTGAGAAACTACAGCCGAACGTCCCCTCTTTTTTCATGATTGCTCATCTTGCCCGGCTGCCCAACCCAGCCTGTATGGATCCCAGAACGCCATAAACGCCGACATGATGCTGTCATTTAGGAGCTGCCCTTGGGGGGAAAGCTGGACTTCTTGATGTTGCCGTCGCTTGTGATCTTGACCCACGCAACGGAGGTGAGATAGGACCACGAGCCTTCCCAGCGGTCGAGCAGATTTACGTTAGATTCCGTCATAATATCGGGAAGGTCTGAGATTTTGTTAGAATTCACACGTTGTGAAGTCACGAGGGACCACTGACAGAAGCCAATCTTGTACTCTTCTTCAAGATTAGAAATCCTCATCTTGAGCAAGTCCTCTTTGGCACTCGCAGGACGGCCGGGGCGGCGGGTCTTCTTGACCTCGGCGTATTCCTCATCGTATTGATGAACGAACCTACTAAAGTGTTATTCTCGCAACCTTGGACTGAGAACGCACAAACGCACTTGTGGATAAGCTCCTGGACAGCGGCCAACTCAAGAGCGGCAGAGCCCTTCTCCTGAACGGCTTTTTGGAAGAAAGAGGCGCGGTCAACTACGAACAGTCAGTCTCTGCAATTATGTAAGAGCTGAGTTGGCTGTCTTACGCATGGGTTGCTCTTTTCTGCCTCTGGCAGCCGCCAGCTTCTCCAGCTTCTGATCTCTCACCGACGCCTTGTGCAGGCGCTTGGAGTCTCTGGAAAACTCGTGCAGGGCTTCGACCTGGCCATTGCGCTTCTTCGCAATCTGCTTGCGGGTCTTTTGTACTGTTGTGGGCATTTTGGCGGCGGAATCACAAACGAGACGACGTGTCAAAGATGAGAATTTCCGTCAGTGAGACCGGCACTCAAAGTGAAGAATGAAAATGAGACGTCCTTCCGCAGCGGCAGTAAGTCGGTCTGTGCCCCACCAGATGAAAATCCCATCCAGACATCTGGACGCACTCTGGGAGGGAAAAAAGCCAGTGCCCCACTTGAGCCGGAAAGTGTCCAATCATCCTCGCCCGGATCGGGACTGACTGACGTTGCTCTGGAAATCCACAGCTGCAAGCGCTAAGCCTTTTTGGGGCTGTGCGCTCGCCGGGGCCACAGCAAAAAAGTCGCGATATGACCTGACGCGGTGTGTCCACCCGCGTTCCAATATAGTAGGACCAGGTCCCCCGGGCGTCCCTTTCTCGTGCAGGAAGCCGCGATTCACTCCACCTGCACGCTTCCTCTCCTCTGACCTCAGCTCGCCAGTGAATTTCGGCCGACTTTCGACTTTCGACTTCCAACCTCTCTGTTCCCATCTGGTCGTTGCAAGTAAAAGCCGCCTACTCCGCAGCTGTCCGCAAACAAACATTGCGCAGTGCTTTGTTTACATTTGCCCCCGAATCACCTGACCTGGCGTCTCGACCCTCCCAATCCTGCGCGATCCACCTCTTCACGCGTCTTGCCCCTCGACGAATGGCCTGAAGCATCGGATTTCCTATTGTCTGTCCGGCTTTTGGCCTGTGAACCGGATCGGAGAAAGACCTCAACGGCTCGGGACCGCTAGACCGCTGCACTTTCGAAGGCCTGCGATCAACAATGGGCGTCTCAGGTAGTTGCTCTCCCTTGCTTCGGGTCTGGAGCGCTGCGTTACTCACCTCGCTCGCTAGGCCTTCTCCCGCTTCTCAAGTCCATCCACAGGCCGACCGAGCTGAAGAAATTCGCCGGTGAGACGCTTGGTGTCGACGCCTACGGATGGCTTCACCGCGGAGCCATTGCCTGTGCCGTGGATCTGGCCCAAGGCAAGCCCACACGCAAGTGAGTTCTGCCCACTGCACTCCGTCTGGCATATCGGGCCGTGGATCGTGCCTTTTCCTAACGCCGTCAGATATGTCGACTTCGCCATGCATCGAGTAAGGATGCTTCGCCATTTCGGCGTTAAACCCTACCTGGTCTTTGACGGCGACTTTCTCCCCAGCAAGGCCGCCACCGAAGGGTCCCGTGCAAAGCGTCGCGAGGACAGCAAGAAGCTGGCAACGGAGCTCCTCAAGGCCGGAAAGCCCTCGCAGGCGCAACTCGAGTTTCAGAAAGCCATCGACGTCACACCAGAGATGGCCCGCAATCTCATCGACGAATTGAAGAAGATGGATGTCTCGTACGTCGTCGCACCGTACGAAGCCGATGCTCAGCTCGTCTACCTCGAACGCCAAGGCCTAATCGACGGCATTCTCTCGGAGGACTCGGATCTGTTGGTCTTTGGATGCAAGCGGCTCTTGACGAAGCTCGACCAGTACGGCAACTGCATCGAAATTAACCGAAGGGACTTTTGCGCGTGTCGGGAGGTGTCGCTGACGGGCTGGACGGATACCGACTTCCGTCGCATGGCCATTCTCAGCGGCTGTGACTACCTGGAGGGCATCAACAACATGGGTCTCAAGACGGCGTACCGGGCACTTCGGAAGCACAAGACGCCAGAACGGTTGGTGCGGATGATTCAGTTCGAGGGAAAGCATCGCGTGTCGGAGAACTACCTGCCGCGATTCTTCCAGGCAGAGTTGACGTTCCTCCACCAACGAGTCTACTGTCCGACGAAAAAGCAGCTGGTCTTCCTGACGGAGCCCGAGGAAGGCAAGGGTGTGGAGGACATGCCATTCATTGGTGCCTTTGTCGAACCGGACCTGGCCACGGCTATCGCCGTCGGAGACGTCAACCCGATTACCAAGGAGACCATCATTCCTGCCCCCATGCCTGGGCCCAAGTCTGATACGAAACGAAGACACTCGCAGTCTGCCGAGGCCCTTGCAGCAAATGTCTCTTCGTCGACGACACGCACGCGGCAACCCGTCAAGCCCATCGATTCGTACTTCAAGGGTCATCAACGTATCCCCATGGGTGAGATGGACCGCAACTGCTTCTCAGTCGACCCGCAGCGTGTTGCTGCCATCACTCACAATGGCCTCGTACCTCGCGTGTTTCCCCTCCCAAGACCTTACATCGAAGGCACGTCGTCTTCTCAACCGAGTGACTCTCGTCCCACCCGAACCGCTCGTTCGACAACCTCCCCACGCCCACTTCGACGACGGACGGAGCCCATCCGCAACGTACTGGAACAGTATGCCCCCGAGAGTCTTGGAGAATCTCGCCGCATCACCGTCGGTGACTCCATGAGCACCATGGACGACATTGATGAGTTGATGAGGAGTAGCTCTCAACGGCCGCCCAAGAAGGTCCGACTATGCGCAGACACGGATGAAGCCGAAACGAAATCTGAGGAATCCCAAAAGAGCAAGTTCTTCCCGAAGAGCGGAAGCACGAAAAAGAGCAAGAAGGACAGTTTCCTGTTCTCTGACGACTCGATCGACGAGGCCTTGTTGAACCTCCCCGATCTTGACGGGTGGCATAACCCGAAGCCGAAATCGATCACAGTCTTTGAGGAAAAGGAAAGCCAAAGCACGGAGGCAACCACCAGCACGGACAGCCAGTTCAGCAAAGATGAAGAGATAGCAACGACTCCGCAGAGCGACTTGTCTGAGGTTGAGGACAGTTCTGAGCAGAAGTCAGCTTCGCCTCTGGAAGAGACAAGCTCAAGACGGTCTTCTCTGCGCCAGTTTGCCTACAACTCTCAGCCGAGCCCAGCGGCCTCGAGTCAGCCCGACACACCGGCAACGGCGATCTCCGTGCAGTCGTCCATTTTCACTCCCTCCACCGCCGCCCCGTCCACCGCGGCATCTTCAATCACATTCTCGGCCGGCTCGACTGCCGCCGCATCCAAGGCAACCCCAATGCTCACTCCGCTCCAGCGCATCGGCGCCCGTGCCTTGCAGCGAAAGAACAGTGCCCCGCGCCGGCCCCTTTCTCCCACTAAGAGCGCGATACAGCGGAGCCCCAAGCGCAGCCCCCGGAAGAGCCGGCTGCTCAAGTCGATGCCCGTCAATCCTTCGTTTGTGCCCTTGCCCAAGGTGGACCTGGCCGAGGTCGAAGCCCTCAACGCGCCCTGCGGGAGCGAAGACCAAATCATTCCCGATAGCGACGGCGAGAATGACGACGTCCTCGCGCAGGGCTTGGGCGAGACGGAAGATGAGTCGCGGCCCAAGACGTTGAACCTCTCTCGGTTCGTATACAACTGAATCATTACGAATCATCACGCTTGTCGATGTGATACCCCAGCCGTTGCGTCATTATTCTGTTTTATTCATTCCCCGTGAGGAGACGAAGAGGGCCTGGTGGAAGTCAGAGTCCGGCGCACCGTCTGTTGTGCACCCGGGGCACATCGTTATGATATCCTCGTATCCAGCAGAGGACTTTTTAAACCGGTAATGGAAACATCAAAGGAGAGCATTTGGACTTTTACGCTGTACGGAATTCAGAGAAGCAGCATTTTATTGCACGCCAGGAAGGTCAGGTGACCGAAAGGACAGGACGGACAGGACAGGACAGGCGGACAGGTTTTTGTATGCATTTTTTCAAGGCGTAGGAGTTTTGGCGGTAGGAATAAATCATGGCCGGAAGTGGTCTTACCCCACCACCATCTTACCCTGTGGCCAAGATGGGCGACAACACAGCTTTGGAGAGTGGTGATTCTGCCTGGTGACAATCCGGACGGGGTTCCGTTGCCAAGAGATGGGCTCGATCCGCCCGCCCCTGCGCCAGGCGGGGGCCGCCGGGCAGGCAACAGGCACCGGGGCCTGTCCGCAACCTCGGACCATCGTCATAGTTCTCGCCCGTCAGGCACCGCAAAACGTGCTTGCGAGTCATGGTAACCTTTCGGTGACCTTGGACGAAAAAAAATTTCGAGAAGTCTAATGGTCAACCTGGCCGTCGAGCGGACTGACTTCGTGTGTTACTTTCATGCTCATTGTGCCCGGAGGGCTGGGCAGGCGTGTACAAACTCGAGACATGACTTCGTCAAAAGGCTTGATGCATAAAAATCCGCCGCTGTGCCTGGGACACTCGGCTTGTAAACTGTTGAGACATATACCATACACTATGCCCGTAATGCGCTTCGTCGTCCCGCGCCAGTCCATATAACCGTCCCTAGTGTTGTGGCCACTCCAAAATGTCTTTCATGGGGCGCAAAAGCCCTTGCGTGTCATTGGTGAAGCGTGCAGTGCCCCTGTACGCCCCCTTTGCTGTGACGAATGTGAATGCCGTCCATGTATTTACTCCAGTAGAAGGCAGAGATGGGATGATAGTAAGAACCCTGAATAGCTTGAAAGTCGTCCCTCGCCCGACTCCGTTTGTCATGCAATTCGTACGCTCAGCGGCGACTGCTTGTGGCGGCAGCGGCCGCGGGGTTGTGAAGATCAACATTGAAGGTCCAGCGACCTGAGGCGGAGTGTCAGCAGAGTACATGTCAAGGCGGTCGCTGGGTGTACGTACCATTTGCGAGGTTATCGGCAGTGTCTTCCAGAAGAATGATGCGTCGCTTCTTGCAGTACGACGTCTTGTCCATAATATCCACCTTGAGCTTCTTGTCGCATAGCTCCGTCACTGGCTTTTCGAACATCTCTGAGAGGGCCTCGACCGCCATCTCAAGGTCCTTTTGATTGTCCTCAAAAATCTCCGTCAAATTGTTGCGGGCCAGGTAGAAGGCGAAGGCGTAAGTCCACTTGAGGGTCTGCCGGCAGGTTTGCAGAGTCTGTGACGCCTGGTTCAGGTACTGGACCTCGATCCAAGACATGCCCGAGGCGGTCTGGAGCTGCACCATCTTCTTCTCCGTCTTGTGGTAGATGTCCTTGTCCAGCTTGGCCGACTGTTCATGGTTGGCGTAGCGGTTGTAGTAGTGCAGGTAGCGCTCTAGCGATATCCGGGACTTGGCTTGTGCGTCGCGGGCGTCGGTGCCGCTCTTCTCCTCGAAACGGTTGCAGTTGTACCAGCTGGTGCCATGCTCCGACCACAGACCCATGCACATCCAGCAGAACTCGTGCTTGCACTTGCGGCAGGTCATGTGGTTGCAGCCGCCGTTCTTCTCGATGGTGGAATTGCACTTTGGGCACTCCTTGGTGTTGGCCGAAATCCAGTTGGCCGTTTCCGAGTCATCGGCACACTTCTTCAGCCACCTCTTGACGAGCTCGCACGGCGCGGGCTGGTGGTCGTTGAGTATGCAACCAAAGCAAAAGCGGTGGCCACATCCGCAGGCAACTGTGGGTACAATCTTGTCCAGGTCCTTCTTCTTGATGGCACACTCGACGGCGTTGGGGCAGTCGGGTGCGGGGCACCACTTGAGCGAGTCTTTGTCCTCCACGTACGTCCTGTTCAGAAGCTCGTGGTATCGCTTGGCAAGATCGGTGGTGACGAGGAGGTCGAGAGACTTGGAGTCGATGATGCGGCCGCAGCCTTCAGCAGGGCACTGAATACGGGCCGCCTCGCCCTCTTCGCGAATCTTCTGTGTCAGGTAGTGGCGGTAGCAGTCGACGCAGTACCGATGCCCGCACTTGAGGGCGAAGGTCTGCAGGCCCTCTTCGTCTTCGCAGCAGATGTCGCACATGAAGCCGGGGACAGCTTCGAGCTTGGGCGGACCGCTGACCTTGGATCCAAGACCGGCGGCCTCGAGCACCCTATTGGGGGTATCCATGTAGTCCTCGATCAGGCGCTCTTTGTTCCACCTGAAGTGCCGCAACAATATCGCGACGTCCTCTTTGCGGATGTTGAGAATCATGTTGACCTCGTCGATCATGTCATCCTGCTGGCGTTGGATGTCTTTGGGTTCGTAGACTTTGAACGAGATGTCGTAGGCCACCTTCTTCTTGCTGTCCGAGTCCTTGATTATGCCGAGGTCGGCATCGGGCTCGTCGTCGAAGTCGTCTTCGTCAAAGTCTGCGGGGGGCCAAAGGCGTCAGTAAGGGCAGAGTGAGGTGCGACAGTGCTCGGCACGTACCGTCAGGGCCCGACATGTCCTCGCCGCTGTCGTCCTGCATGATCTCGTCCTCGCTCGAGAGAGCGGACATGAAATCCTCCTCCGAGTCCATGCCGTTGCTCGCAGTGGTGACCGGAGTGGGGGGCGTGTCTGGTTTGGCAGCTGAGGCGATCCTCTTGTTGGGCACGATGTCTTGTGGGTTGGAGGATATCGTCGCCTCAGCGGCCTTTCGTTTCCGCGTGGTAGGAGGAATGGTGCCGACTATGAGTGAGGCGAAGGGGAGGGTTTCCGCGAGTGGAAACGGCGAGACTTTTAGTCTGGGCTGGATATGGGAGGGCTGACGGGAATTCGAATCTGGGGCTACGAGCGTTGGGAGGGGTTCCAGCGTCGAGGGCGGCGTCGGGGGGTGGTGGGAGTCACGCTGGAGTGGAGGGGCCGATAACGTGCAGGCTGCGATGATCCAAGGCTGAGGCCGGGATCGATAGCGAGAATGGAAGGAGCCGAAGAGGAAGCGAGGTTCTGGGAAAGTACCTCAGCAGCAGAGGGAGTCAGGCCTCGCCGGATTACTAACGAGGGGGGAAGTTCGGTCGGCAGCCTGCGGGCGGGCGGTCGGTCAAGTATGGGATTGTCAGAGTGGGATGAGAGCGACGGCAGCGAGTTGGAGAAGAGAGTGTGAGGTAGGTAGGTGGGTGAGAGTGGTGCAAGTGCGAGTGCAAGTCAAGTGCAAGTAGTGCAAGGCATGGAAGGGTGTGGGTGGAGGAAGGCCAGGCGGGAGGGAGTCGGGACGGTCTGACAATGGCTGGGTTGGAGGGGGTCGAATGACGGAGTTGTTGGTTGGAAGCCCGCCTCAGGGCAGCGACGCCCAGTGACTTTACTCCAGGCTGCCGCGCCCGGGGAGGGGCCTCAGGTACATGGCCAGCCCAGGCACCTCCATTACCTACCTAGGTACCTTAGGCAGGTTGGGTCAGTCAGCCATCAGTGGGAGGGCTCGGAGGGGAACAGGCGATTCGCTGGCTGGGGCCCGTTTTGGACTAAGGTATCGAAGCTACCTAGGTACCTTAGATACGTACCAACGTGCCTGCCCTGTCCTCCAGGCCCTGACCCTCCGACACAGCGGAAAACCGGGGCAGTCGCAAGCCCCCAGAGGGTCGCAGGTCACGGGTGCTGCGCTGCGCTGCCATTCTGCGGCATCTGCGGTACATGGCACCTGGCGCTGTACGCTCCGCAGGCGGACTGAGGCTACAGAAGACCACCGCCATGAGGCCGGTCCAGTGGCAGCTTGGCTGCGTCCGACTGCGGGCAGGTGACTTTCCTTGTCACCGTGCCCAAGTATCCGTATCCCCTGCCTGGAGCGGTGGGTTGCATGACGCTGGGTGACTTGCCCTGAGCGCCAACACTCACTCACTGGCTGAGTGTTGGGCTCAATGGAAACACGCCCGGAGTTTGTCGGCCCCGGTCATCTTACCTTAGTCAGCCGTCTTATCGACAACCCCCTGAGCTTGATAAGCCGCTGTGGCGGTGGGGGCGGCCTCCAGAAATCATGGAAGGCACCGGTCCCTCGCCCCTGCGTTTGTCAGTCGGGAACGGCCCGGCACCATGTGGCTCCGATGTCGCCGGCTCGGCCGGTGGAAGTCGGGTCCTCCTAGTCGATACCACCAACTTTCATCTACCTTAGCATGGGCCGGCCTTCCGTTTCCTGGTTGAAATGGCATAGCTCCAGAGAGTGAGTGTGCTATTCAGCCGTCGCCAGTTGAGCCTCAAACACACACTTGCGGTCGCAAATTGATGGGCCTGTCGCACCTTCTCACACGCCTCGCTGAGCAATACGCCCGTGCTGAGCTCATTCCAGTCCAGTTTGACGCGTCCTTATTGGCAGCCTATTCAAGACTGCTCTAACCAAACGTCTTGGATTTACTTTTGACAGATCTTACGGTACACGCTAGCTTTCTGACTCTTCATCTGTATCCAACATTTATTTTCACTCGACCTCTCATCCAGACAGCCTCCCTCAACCCAGGACCTTGTCGGCCAAAGAGACTATTTCACGGTCAGTGACTGCAGAGACGTCGGATTTGCAACAGCTTAAACTCACCCTTGGTGCCAATGTTGTCGGGCTCAACATGGGCCTCCTTGACCTTGCCGTCCTCAATGACGAGAGTGTATCTCTTGCCGCGGGTGTTGCCGAAGATGGCGGTGCTGTCAAAGTCCAGGTCGAGGAGCTTGGTGAACTCGGCCGTCGGGTCACCCAGGAAGCGGATCTGTGACGGGGTTAGCATCTCATCGTCTCTCCACCGAGGGACAGGAACTCAACATACGCCAGTCTGGTTGGCGGGGTCCAGCTGCTCGCCCCAAGCCTTCATGCTGTACAGCCGTCAGCGTCATGCCTAGCTCGCGTCTCACAAACCCAAAACTTACACAAAGGGGTCGTTGACCGACACGACAAACACGGAGCCGGCCTCCTTGAGCTTGGGGTGGTTGATGTACGACGGGACGTGGCTCGAGGAGCACGCGGGCGAGAAGGCGGCGGGGACGCCGATGATGAGCCCGTTCTTGACCTTGGAGAACTCCTCGGCCAGGCTGAGCTTGTTGCCGGGCGAGTTCTCGACGAGGACCGGCACGTCGGGGATGGTGTCGCCGACCTTGACGAAGGCGCGGGGGGTCGAGTGGAAGGCCTTGGCCATGGGCGCCGCGGCGGGCCGGGCGAGGGCGACTCTTCTTGCTGCGACGCGGAAAGCCATTGTGAGTGTCTGAGCGGGTTCAATTGGTCGGATGAGCACCGGTTGCAGGTTTGTTTTGACGAGATGCGTTGAGACGAGAGACGGGCGAGGTTGGATGGATTAATGTTTTTGAAGCTCCCTCTCCTGCCCAGTCTCCCCCAGAGCTGAAAGCTTAAAGCTTGGGAGGGGCAGGCAGGGGGCAACCGGGGCGCCCCAATTGAGACACTCGCTTGGCTGCGTTGGGAAATTGCAGCATGACATCACCGCGACGTTTCCCGGCGGCCAACTCTCGATTCCACCCCTGCGAGACAATCAATAATGCAAGCCGGCCTTCGTTTGCCATGCAGCCTTCAAATAACGTCTGCTCTCCGCACAGCCTCACCTTGCTTTTTTGGCAGCACTTATCTCCCAAGGTCCTCGCTTTACGGTTAAGCCCGCTGCCCGTTTCAAGCACGTGCAGCAGCGACTGTAAGATTGGGGTATCATCATTCATTAGGGCGGCCGTCGCGGGCCTGCTATCTCTCTCTACCTTGATCCTCGGCTCATTACCATTATCTCGGACGAAACGTCGCTGCCAGTGTTTGCTGTCCTCAAGCAGCCCTCAGCTCCTGCGTCAAGCTCCCATCGGCATCCGGATCGCCGACCCTGTACCTCTTCGACTGGAGACTATCTTTGGTCAGCATGATTTGGGGGATGGAGACGGTGGGACAAACCTCCAGGCCAGGTTGCCAGTGCAAATGGTCTTTAGCGTCGCCGTCACTTGCGTGATCTGGTCGGCTTCGCCCTGGTGCTGGCGCAGCAGCCGGGCCTCGCACACGTCGAAGCTCTTGATGGCCTTTTCAATCTCCCCGACGACGTACTCGACGACTTCTTTCAACTCACCGTGCTCGCCGTTCCAGAGGAGCACCGGCACGATGTTGAAGATTCGGCCTTTTCGCTGCAGGGCGTTAGCTGTTATCTCAACACGGGTGCCTCATAATTCTCACCAACTCTTTGCTCAATGAGAGCAAGTCATTTGTCCTGCCGAATCGTCAGCGCGGCCGTACTCACGCCTCGGAGTTGACGAGAACTCACAATCCGATGATGACGCTGACCGCTTCCAGCATGAGCTTATACGGGATGGACCCCACCACCAGAGAAGACAGCTGCGCCCCCGAGACAAACCTGCACTCGTCAGCAACTTGACCTCAACGACTCGACTTCACTACTTACTCTGCCATGGCGCAAAGAGGCCCAGCACCCCCCGTCCGCTTGCGAAGTTCTTCATAGTACCGATTCGTCGGCACCTCCCCGCTCTGAATGTATCGCATCTCTGACGTTGTCGAGTCGATGTAGTCAAACAAACTGACCCTCAGGGCCCTCCGTCGATCTGCCTTCGGTCAGCCTGGACGACCCTTCACAACCATGGTCCTTACCTTGGTTGTACTGCTTGCAAATAGCCTGCGCAACCTGCTGAAAGTCGGAAATGGCGCTCGTCGGTGGCGGCTCTCTAGGCATATCGGACAGCTGGAGATACTGCGCGATGTACTCCTTCGTCTTGGCGCGGAAGTCCTTCGCTTTGTCAGAATTCTCATATTCCAGCGCTTCGATGTAGTCATCGAGCCTCCCCTGCCAGAGGACCATGAGCGCCAGGGTCTCAAGCTGGTCCAGCGAGGCCTTGGGCCAGAGGCTGTCGTGACGGTCAGGTCAGCCGAAAGATTTTGTGTGTGTAAGTGAGGCGACAACTCACTAAGACGCCAACAGAGCAGGGTTGGCTTCTTCAATATTGGCCCTGTCTTTGGCCGAGGCCGTACTGGAGCGATCTGTCAACACTAGTGCGAAATCTTGGTACAAAAATTGGAGTTTCCTTACCGATCCAGGAGTTCGCCAATCTGCCGCTCAACATCCGAGGCGTGCGCGTTCTTACCGGAGGGCCAGTGGCTCATCATCCGGCCCAGGTCCGGCACGACCATCGTCTGGCCGTCGAGCCGCCTCGCCAGCTCCGCGCTGTCGGTGCTGCTGGTCATCTCTTTTTTACTGGAAAAAGAGTATTATATTTACTCTTTTTTTCCCTTCCGGCAGTTTGTGCGATTCTCTCAAAGTTGCAGTGACCGCGTTTCCCTCACCCTTCGTGGGCGTGTGCGTCTCGTTTTGTTGAGCTCGAGTGGTTTCGGGTGGAGCATGGCGAGATTAAGTCAATGCCACCATCCAGGGGGGAAGAGAGGGGGCAAAGGTCAGATATGCGACCTTGACAGCGGGAGCAGGCAATCGATCTTCGTTAACCCTTGACTGTGATTCAGTCGTGTGCGTGACGCGTTTCCTTCTTGGGTTGTTGGGTAGTGTCCTCGGGCGTTTGACGTCAAGCGGGCTGGGCCGAGTGTTTTCTTGGTGGGATGGCAAGGGTTGATGTGATTCACCCCCCTCACCGAACACAATCACCTCGGTGAGCGAGCGGTCATTCGCTGCTCAAAAGACAAAGATTGTCAGGCAGATGCTGTGAGTGAAAGCCTGCAGTTGATCACTGCCCATATGATCCAGGCCAGAAAAAGTGATGCTCATCACGCAATTGGCGACACTGCGGCGATGTTCCGAGTTGTTGGGCTGATGGTTGAAACAAATCCCACCCCATCAACACCATCCACAAAGACTTTGTCTCCTCTAAATTCCCGCAAAGTGCAACATCAACAGTCTGGTTGAAGGCAATGGGAGGCATTCCGGGCCCTAGTGACAGAACCCAAACGCGCGGCCGGAGGCAACTTTTTCTCTACCCGCCATGTTTCCCGTCTGCAAACACATCTAAACATGCATAGCCACACAGGGATGACTAGTAAAAAAGGCGATTGGGTGATGGGAAGACGACAGCCCGGGTTCCCGGCGTCGAGAACAGACGTGTATCCGGTCCCAGATGCCACCCCCTCACCGGCGGGCTCAACCTGTCGGCTGTATTCCGTGATGGCCGATGCTACCGCCAGTGTTTGACAACGCAAAGCCCTTTCAAACACCCAGAGGAGGCTTGCTCTCGGAGTTTTGGCCGGCTCTCGAAGTGACTCTATCAATTCTAGTTTGTCAAGTCGCCGATAGCTTTATGAGGTCGTTTGGAAGTTGTCGGCATTATGCGATGCGAGCGCCATTGAGGGTTCTACCACAGAATGAGCGCCGAATGACTTGCCGCAGGGCCGGTCTTGAAGATGATTTACGAGGCTCTTTTCTTGTTGAAGAGGCTCGAAAATACCGTCTCGACTTCTTCGGGTCCGTCTGCTCATTTGTTGACTGAGCCGTAACCCGGATTGAGAGAGAGCCGAACAGGTCCATCATCGAGCCAAGCAGCTCTCACTTATCCGGGACTCTACCATGCTTTTTGTATTCTGAAACACAATTTGGTGCAATTCTCCAAAGATACATCAGATTATCCTCCAAATTCCAGGCCATTCGAGCCCATGCACTTTATGTCATTACTCCCCGTCTACCTGCTGCCCTCCTTCCTACTCTCCCCATCTCATTTTGAAAAAGTCAGAGTAACTTATTTGAACGAAGTAGAATCAAGTAATCTCTATTCAATACAAGTAGCCCCTTGAGCTTATCTAGGGCTTTCGACTTGAGGTCTTGAGGCTGCAGAAAGGGGCCTGGATGTCGACGCCCACAGTTCTTAATTCCCACACTTTCATCACCAGCCTACCTTTCAAGACATTTGAATTGACTGCACTCTCACTCTCTCCTCTCCTCACACTATAACCCTGCGCCGGGCTCATGGATTCTTTGCTCTAGATTTCCCCCATCCTTCTTGTGCTTTCACTCTGTCCCTACTGTGCTCCTCTTCCGAGCTATTTTTCACACCACAAAAATGAAAACGAGCTGCTTGGTCTTGTTTGAGACCCTCTCAGCTCAATATCCTTTCTTACTGGGGAGCGAGGAGCGGTTTTGCATGAAATGGCAACGCAGACAGCAGGCTTTCTCTAATATGTCCCAGATACCTATCTGTAAATGTAGCTTTGGACCGAGGTGGCTACTGCGACTTACGAATTTGGGTTGGATAGAATTATCCGTTTCCGTGGGTTGTTATCAACTCGGAGTTGAGGTGCAAATACCAAAACCGTCTCATCAACTTTCCATGTCAAGTCTGGGCCTGGGTGGCTCATTTGGGGCGTTAAAACGCCGACTGCTCAGCAATGCCAACTCGGACTTGTGACCGGGACAAACCACCAGAGATGTGTGAGAGGTGCCAACAACTACGCCAATCCTCCAGACTCTCAGTTCACTCTCGAATCCAGTCACCAAAGACGACACTTCCACAAAGACGGCTGAGCCCGTTATCCAGAGACGAGTCTGTCCCGAAGGGGTCTCGCTATTAGCTTCACTGAGGAGTTTGGTATCTTCGTAACGAGACACGTCAACCTCAACCAACTCCGTTTTGTCTCACTCTGACATCCAAATTCGCTGAAAGCACCCTGCCCACACAAGATATCTTGAATCACCCGCTGTCGCTTCCAAGCTTGTAACCCCTCCATTTACGAATTCCTAGTTCATTTGAACCAAGAGAATGGGGTCAAAAAAAAGGCATGCTTTTAGACTCATCCCAAGACTGAACCGCCCCGATCATGGCGAGGCCCTAGTCCAACTATGCACCCGTTCTGGTTCTAATTACACGAATGATTGAAGATGATGATAAGTTTCACCGCGAGAATCAAAGCACCTTCAATCTCCATCTTTTGACTGAGTCCGCCGAGGACATCTTTCAAGATGGCCACTAGACTGGCCTACGGGCTCAACTACGACGGCTACTGTTTTGGCAATCTTCTCATTGGCAGATTCCCTCTCCTCAGTTTCTGGTTATCCCAGACCCAGAGGAAGCAAAACTAAGAACCCAGGTATGATGGGAGTCGATCGAACATAGACCATTCTGAACCGTGATACTACAATCCAATGAGCTTCAAACCCCAGACGTGCCCGGCGTCGCCGTGCTCTTCCGTCCAACGAATTGTGGCTCAAACATGTCGGAGATGGCAGTGTATAAACAAGATGTAGCAAAGATCGGCGCCAAGTAAACAATTTCTTTCCGTGGACGTCGGGTCTCTTTGTCCTGTTCTCATCTTCAGCCCCCCCAACTCAGTCAAAGGCCTAGTGCCTTTTGGCAAGGCTTAGACGCGGGCCAACCACGGGTCCAACCAGAAACTCGACCTTGGTTGCTCCCATCTAACCTCGAGCAACCTTGTTGGACCCAAGTACTACTAGTCTGGACTTCTCAACTCTTGTAAAAGACTAGGCCACTCCTGGCCACGATGCCCGTAGCATACACTCTATCAATCACGACGCCCCTCGTCCTTCCAGAAGCCAACCTCGCAAATCAACCAAGGCCGACGACAAGGGGGGCTCACTTACAACGTTCCTTCGCATGGGCTAGTCACAAACCTATCCCTCCCTCGCCAACCTATCACCTCAACTCCCGAGCTCACCCCCCTCTTCCCGCAGGGCTGTAACACGCCAACGAAACCTTGTCCCTCTTCGCGCCATCGCAACCACCGCGATAGTCCGTCTCAAGAAAACACGCGGGTCCCGACGACATCACCGAGAGAAACAGGAATCTCGCCAGCCAAACCAACCCACCACGCCGCCCATCACTCTCCTCCCTCTTGCTCCCGATTCTAGACCCCTCCATCCCACATGGCCGGGCCTTGCACCCTCCCCCACTCATCCATCCATCCAATGAAGCCGCGTGGACGCAGAGCAGCTGAAACACACGCGGGCAAACAACGTGGCAGCGGCGGGAGATGTGGGCCAAACACGCACGCTCACGTCATTCCACCCCCCTCCGTTGCCCGTATCGTCCGTCTGGCTGCTGGCCCATCTCTTTCTTCGACCGGAGGAGGGACGGGAGGGGGGGGACATCAGATGAATAGACGTTGCACTGTGCCAAAGGCACACATGCACGACAAGCTTCTGAGCTACAGATGGAAACACGCCATCACGCAAACTCTCAGAGTTGGAATCAGATGGTTTCCTTGGCCCCAGGAAGGGCCGGCGCCGCTGGATTCATCGCTCAAACGCCCGGAGTTTGTCACGTTCACGAACTGGTGGAAAGGATGCGACATCTGCATCATCCATGTCATTTCATTCCTTCTCGTCGAAACTCGTCCCCTCTCTCTAAAACCCATCATATCAGGACATGAACGAAGCAGACGGGACATACACTAAAGCCGCCGGACCAGCCGAACACACCCTGCGCCGTCGTCGCGCGTACAGACGTGGACCAAAAAAGCAGACCGGAACAAAAACTAGAGACAAAAACCATTGACACACGCAATACTGTGAAACCCCATGCTCCGGCCGCAAGGGGGCAATTAAAATAACGTAGCAGGTATATCGCGCAGAAAACCACCAAGCCGTGCCGCCCATTCGCCGATGTGATGTGAGACGAAACAGGCCGATGAAGCAAAATCAAGTTCCCATATCCACGAGTGTAATTCTTGTACGGTAGACCTAGTCCAGAGAGTGCCGCCTTTATACTTGAGAGCGTGAGAGATCCAGGTGGAGAGCTAAAAAGGCAGGTAGAAGAACGCCGGTATGCGTATGGATACTGAACGAGATGGTCGAGAATCGAATTATAGGCGGCCGTGGCGAGAAGATGTTCGTAGTGCGGATTTTTAGGAGAGCGGATAAAAGAGGCATTTATGGATATGAATGCTAGTGCGGGAAGTCGAGGGCGGTGTGACGAAGACGAGAACGTCGTGGTATCAGGTTCCAAAGAGATGCCGAGAACGCCTAATTCCATCAAAAGCCAGTCGAGGGTATCTCCGTAGAAAAAGTTGTACAGTCGAGAGTTGGGAGACCCGTGAACTGGCGTTTACCACCCCTTCTTTCTCGCAAATCGCTTGTTCAGCAAGGCAAGGACCTTGGTCACGTTGAACTGGACGTATTCAAGATCCAGATCATCCTGGCCATCCTTTTGCATCTCAAGCAAGTCATCAAGCTTGAGGTCCAACTCGAGGAGACCACGGTTCCGCCCTGAAACTAGTTAGCAACACGAAATCTACTGCCGTCATGTGAACATACCCTTGTAGTGCAGAGAAATGACAAACGTGCCAGGCAAGGGGCTCGTGAAGTTGAAGTAGATGTTTGCCCTCCTGTTGTCCGGGACGTTGCTCTTCTGAATGACGCCCTCCTTCTCCAACTGCTGATGAGTGAACTTGTACGGGCCGAGGACCTGCTGCTTCTGCTGCTTTCTCCTCGTTCCCTCGCTCTGCGAGCGCACGTTGTGCAGGTAGCTCTTGTACGTCTCCAGCTGACCGACCAGGTAAGTGTTGTGATCGCGGATCGTCTTGTAAACCTCCTCCAGCTTGGTTGTCTCCTGGATAACACCATCCTTGAGTGAGCCGAGGTGCTGGAGCTCCTGTTCAACCTCGTCGCGCAGCAAGCTGAATTGGTCGCTCTTGTCGATGACTCTCAGTTCTTGCAGCTGAGAAAGCAACTCCATTGCCCTGATGCCCTTGCGGACCATGACCGCGTCGTTGCGACTCGTAGCCGCTGCGTCCGCAATTCTCTCCAGCCTCAGTGGTCGTCGCGCGACGCTGCTGTTGGACGGAATCGATCGCATGATCTGCACAAAAACGGACTTGGCTTCCATAAAGTACACTTCCTCTTGCGTGATGTCGAGCGCCGCCGTCAAATCGTCGATTGCCGTCTCCCATCTGCTAAAGAGGGGCAAGTTGATGACGCGGTTCTCCTTGCGCGGGACCTGCGCAGGTGCTCCTCCAAGCTCGGACATGATGATTCCGAGATGCGAGTTATCGTCCTTGCACAGCTCGCCGTGGTGCTTCTCGATCAGGGCGTGCATGGCGTAAATTTCGTTCAGGGTGATTGACAGCTCCAAATCCTTCTTCGAGAGAGCGACATATCGGTCCATCTCCAAGCTCTCGTAAAAGTCCTGGACCTCGCACAGATCCAGCATGAACTTGTTGACGCGGTCCTTGTTCTGGTGAATGAAGGGCTGCAACTTGGCCATGTACGGCTCCTTGGCGTATGACGGCTTGTTAGCCAGGTTCTGCAGCATCTTGGCGATCAAGGTGAGAGTTCTCCGGGGGCGCTCGGCAGGCTGGCCGTCAATGAGCATGTAGGACTTGGGCGTGACGATGGCGGGGTTGATAAATCGCAGGAAGAAAAAGCCGCCGATCAGGGTGCAGATAACCTGGTCGTTCGCATCGGGGTATTTACGCTTCGTCAGACTGCGAATCTGTTTGCAAATCCACCTAATGCCGTAAGGGGCTTCCTCGAGCCCGTCAATGATGGTCGTCAAGAAGCCATTAGCAATCTCGGTGAGCATCGTCAATCGCGGCTCGATGATGGCCTGAACCTGGGGGTTCTCGGCGGCTTGCTCCGCAGTGATGCCCTTGGGCAGAGAGGCGGGGAGACTGCCGGTGTCCTCCTCGATCTGCTCAATCATCCGCTCGTAGACCTTGAGAGGGTTGATTTCCAGGTCCAGGTCCTTCAACTCGATCAAACTGTTGATTCTATCGGCCAGCACCGACTTGAGGAAACTCTGACCCGGTCCTCTCCTTGTGTACGTCGTCATCATTCGCGATACGGGGGTGTTGGCGCGGAGCAGCGAGGAGTACTCGGGGGTGTTGTCGAATTGGTAGGTAAGGACGGACTAAAGACTTATCAGCATGGGGGTGCGCCATGAGAGGCCGCGTGACGTACCTGGAACATGGTCAAGAGCAAGTGCTCCTCACGGCTCTCGTACTGGTTTCCGTAAATGGTGAACATGACAGTCTGCAGAAGGGAGTCGATCTCGGCCATTGACACCAATCGACACAGGTGAGCGATGTGTCTCGGTTCGGACTGCAACAGGAACATCAGGTTGCCGTACTTCTGCGTCTTGTCGTCGTTGGGGAAGTCGCCTTCCTGCATCTCGGTGGCATCTTCCAAGTGGCTCGCGACTTCATTCTGTTCCTCCAATGCCATGCGGTTCTGGATAAGGAGGGCAATTCGAGAGTCGAGGTATCGCACGTCCTTCTCGAGAACGAAGTTCTTCTTTGATTGCGAGGAAATCTTGGACTTGAGCTCACGGAGGATTTTTTGAGCTGCAGACGCCAGATTAGCAGTCGATCCTTGATGTTGCGGGTTGCTTTCACCACGTACCCTTGGCTAGGTCATCCTCAATCTCCAGATCGGTCTCGTTCGCTGACATGGACATGTACAGCGCAGACATGGAGTACCGCTTGGATTGGCGGGCGGACCGCGATCCATCGTAGGAAGACATTGTGTTTTGTCGGGAGAGGGGTTGGAAGGAGGAGGAGGAGGCGGTCGAAGCTCGGGAAGGTGTTTGAAGCATGACGGACATGTTCGCAATGGCTCAAGAGTTAAAAAGATGCGAAGCAGGCAGGTAGCCCAAGCGAGCCCCTAGAAGCAATGGAGCCTCTCGTGCCTGCGATGAAGTTAGGCTTGCCGACACAGGTGAGCCGGTTTGCGGGGAGAGGGCGACGATGCGAGCCGATGGGGGTTGCGAAGCGTTGCAGAGCGACGTTGGGGATCCAGCGTGAAAGGAGAGACGAGCAAGGCGGGAAGGCTGAGGGGCAGTGATTGCTGCGAGGTCGTTGCGACAGGGGAAAGGAGGGTGGTTCGCACGATGTGGCTGCGAGGTGGGAGATGGCACGGCGCAGACGGGAGGGGTGTGGCAGGCAAGGCGGGATGAGTCTCGAGCGGGCGAGAAGGCGTGTCGAGCAGTTCGGTCGCTTTAGACGCAGGTTGACTGCGAGTGTGTGTACAGGGCACAAATGGGATGTCGTCCAGCGAACGCCACGAGAGACGGGATTGATGTGCGAGTGCAGGTGGTCGGTGTCAGCGAACCCAAGATGGCAGACTTCTCGAATGTGAAGTTGGTTTTTCGGTGGTGTTTCGAGCGGAAGCTTCGTTCGGGGGAGACGCCGAGGGTTATTGCTTTTGGCAGCGCTGATAGGGCGGCGCGACAAATAGGAGCGCGGTTTTAGCCTTTGCAGGCGCGGCCGCAAATGTGTGGGCGGCGGTGATCAAATTAAAAAAGAGGCTAGGAGCGGCGAAGTTCCAGATCCAGACAGGCAATCGGGGTGCGCTGGGCGGATTCACCTGCTGCGCTGCGCTGCGCTGCGCTGCGATGGGCGGGTTTTGGGGGCGGTGGTTCGGTATGAGCGTGATCGAAGCGCGATGCCGACGGCTGGCTGCCGGTGTTGGTGTGTGTGTGTATGTGTGTGTGTCTGGCGTTGGTGCAAGACAAGACTGCAGAGCAAGGGAGAGGATAGGATTAAAAGAGCAGAGCAGTCGAGCAGGAGAGGAGAGAGAGAGAGAGAAAGAGAGAGTGTGAGAGAGGGAGTGTGTGGTGTATGTGCGGTGGTTGTGTGTGTGTGCGTGCGTGTGTGTGTGTGTGTGTGTGTGTGGAATGAAGAGGGGGGGGTCTCTGGGGTAAGTACCAGATGGGTCGCCGCTCAAGAGGAAAGGAGGGGAGGTACCCTACCCAGGCAAGGGACGGACGTCTTTTACGCGGTACCGTACCGGCCACAGCGAGGTAGGACTGCGTAGGGCGGCGGTTTAGAACGTGCAAAAGGAGGGACAAGAAGAGGTCGGACGTGTGTGACGGGGGGGTGTGGTGAGCTGTATGAGAGTGTCCTCCAGGACGGGACAGCAGTGGGCAAGTGCAGGCTGAGATTAAGGCACCTCACAGATTGGATGGGATGGGATTACCGCAGTCCGCAGGCAGAGTGCGGTGTGATGCCGTGTATCTTGCTCGCTGCATAGGACACACCTTGCCGCGGCGTGGTGGCTCAGGTGAGGGGGGGATAAAGGGGACGGGGATGGATCATCAGGCCCAGACGGAGAGCGATGGACAGGCACAGGACAGGCACAGGCACAGGCACAGGGCAGGCACTATTACTTCAGCACGCCTCAGGGACGGATGCTGGTCGACGGTCGGCGGCGACGGGGACTGCAGCAGCCAGACCAAGGCCGGAGCTGGTGCAGCGAAAGGGTTGCACAAAATGGTGGGATTGGCATTATTGGAGGGTGACGGCTGTGGAGGGGGACCTGAACAGGAACTCGCACCGGGGCCCGGCTCTCTGCTGCGCGGACTGGGAGTCCCTGTCGGGCGTCGCGGCAGGTGCCGGGTTGCGGCTTGAAGAAGAGAAAGAAGCAGAGGATGCGGTCGGGAGCAGCGAGCCACCGCGGCAGTGTGCAGCGCGTTGAGGATGGCGGATGGCGGATGGCGAGGACTGAACTGAAGAGCGAGGACAACACAACATGGAAGTGGAAGGCAAGGAGGGGATGGGCGACCAGAAGAGGGTGGGGAACGGGCCCCTTGCCTCGTGCGCGATGCGGAGCGGTTCCTGGCTCTAGGCGGTGGAGTCGAGGTACGTACCGGGACAAGGTAAGGTAAGGTAAGGTAAGGTACCTAAGGAAGGTACACCAAGGCAAGGCAGGGTGGCACCTTGGTACGGATACCTGGCCCCGAATGCAAAGATACAAAGACGACCAAAAGGCAAAGGCGCGGATACACAGCCTGATGGAGCCTCGCCGAGTCTGCCTGCGGGCGCGTCAACGGGAGCACCTGATAGCTGCTGCCCAACGGCCAGCGCACGCTGGTAGCGGGAGGAGAGCCTTTGATTGCGATGCAAGAAGATGATGTCAGCACTCGAGGGGGACGAGACTTGGGCCGGGCTCTGAGGAGTGATCAGAAGTCCAAGGCCATCTGCAGGTGCCCTTCCCAGCTCGAGAGGGCCCAGAGACAACATCCAACATCCAACAGCCTCGACGCGTCCTCGATCGCACCTATCCAAGGATTGGTTCGTTCAGTCTTTAAAACCTAATTTCTGCAAACGCAATCTAAGAAAAGGCACGCCAAGCCGTTCGAGTCGTCTGTCTCTGGCCCTCTTGACGGCGACTGCACTTGATACAGACATCCACTGCGAGCCGTGTAACTGAAATCAGAGGGAGATGTCCGCCGACCGAGCCGCGCCTTCCACGCAGCGCGGCATTGCAAATACAGACGCCTCGCCTTGTCCGTACCCTGGACCGTCGGAGCAAGTCCCGTCGAAGAGTACCTGCATCAGATGCACTGGAGAGAAGGGGAAAGTAGCAGCGAGAGAAAAAAAAAAAATCAATCAAAATTCACAAAGAGAACAGGACGGAAAGTGTGGGATGGGACGACGATGACTGGTCCCGCTTTGCTGCAACGCCAGAAATCTGTTTGAGAATTCTGCAGGGGTTCCATCGCTCCTGCTGCTGATGCGAAGCCTGCACGGCGAGGGAGGGTCGTCACGCCGCGTGAGAGGGTCGCCCGCCCACCCCCCCACCCGAACCAACCCAAGGCAGGAGCAGGGGAGCCAAGGAGAGAAACCGAACGGCCGCTGCTCCGGCTCCTGCTCCTGCTGCTGCTCCTGCTGCTGCTGTGACTGACATTGCCTGTCGGTCTGATACTGAGGGAGAATAATAGCAGAAAAATCTAAGCGGACGAAAAAAAAAGATTGGAAGTACAGGTGCGTGAGATAAAAATCAATTGCTCATTGTCTACTGTCTACACTGTCAGCGCAATCCCTCGTTCCCCGTCCGGCTGCCCCTGCCCAAAAAAAAGAACAGTCGTCCGTTGCTCCTGCTTCTTCCCGTCTGCGCTAAACACAAAATGACGAGCAACACAAAGAGGAAAACGGGGCCGCCCTCATCGACCCGCTTGTCCCGTTTGGGATTTGGGCCTCTTGCCGCCTTCCCAACTCCCGGGCCCCGGTGTCCTGCTAAGGAAGCGTCGAGATGATTCACACCTCCGCCGACCAAGTCAAGTCTATCCGTTCGTTTGGATTCGATCAAAGGCCCTGCGAGTTGCGGCCAGCTGGCAGTGCGCGCCCAACGGTCGTTCGGCCCCTCCATTGGCTGCCGGCGTCGTCGTCATTTTCAACGGACGGGCACTCCGTGCGCGCCGCCTGTTCCCACCTCTCCTCTCAGCCCAAGTCGACGACTGTTCTTGCCTGCCTTGCCGGTATCAAGCACCGGTGCATGTTGTCGTGCTGCTGCTGCTGCTGCTGCACCTGCGGCAGCCGCCCAGATGAACTCGCAGCGATGCGACTGCTGCAGGTGGATGCGACCATCCTCGAGGAGCGCCATCTCCGGACGACGCCCTCACACGCCGAGATCTTACACGCCCCGAGCCTGGTTCACAGATCAACTTGCCTTGCCTAGCCGCCGGGCACGCTCAGGAAACCCAACCCAAACCTGGCAGAAGGCAAAATCTCCAGAAACCAAGCGTCACGTCGCGTCGCACTAACAAACCCTCGCCAAACCTCGTCCCCGTCTCTGATAGTGTCCCGCCCAAACCCTCCAAACTGTCGCATTGTCGGTGGCGGCAACTGCAACACACATCGTCAACGGCTCATCCTGGCATGCACACCCACCGAGGCCTGGGCCAGCAACGGCCCCTTTCATCTTCGGCCTCTCGCTCCTCGCGCCCCCAGCAGGCATCTCCCTTCCCGACGGGACCTGCCAGGAACTGAAATTCAAAAGCATGGGGAGGGTCAAGTACCGAGAGATTAAAATAGCTTCGCAAGGAGCTCTGGAAGCCTCATGGAACCACTGCCCACAGACCAAAACCACCCGCGCATGCCACTCCGCACAGAACACCGGACATCTGGATTCCTTTTCTTTTAAAAGAACGGATGATGAACGACCAGACAGCCAAACTCGGTGTCGGTATGGCCAAGCCCAAGGACGTCGGTTGAACTCGTGCGCTGTCACTACCGCCGCTTTTTTCTGCTGCTCCAAATGTGCCGACCAGACAGCAGGAGAAACCGGCATGACGCTCGTCGTTCATGCAACTAGGAGGCGCAGACATGCTTGAAACCATTTCTTTTTCGCTCCTCGTCAGAGTCCGCCGCGCCGGCGTGCTCTTTGCATTCTGCAGTGAGAAATAACCCGACTGTCAGACGCACCACTAGTGACACATGCTGCCAGCTGCTCACCCGCCCGCCCTTTGGGTTACATCTCGAACGGCGTCCGCAGCTGTCTGGGCAGACGACGAGATGCATGTGTGGCTCTTGGTCAGAGCATCTTCACTCTTGTGAACGTCCGGCTTACCGACCGAGCATCGGCGCCCATCAGCGGCCCGTGCAGAGGGCACATTCGGCCCCTTCTTCGGCAACGAACACTTGCACGTCAGAGAGCGCCACACCTCCTGCTGCTCGGTGTGCCTCTGTCACCGCCTGCTTGACATTTTCAACGTCTGCACCACCCCAGAGAGCAGGGACCGAGTCTGCAAGCCCTGCGCTTGTCCAAATCGGGTAACCCCACACGCCTCATCAGAGCGGGAAGTGGAAAAGGAGAAGTCAGAAAAGAAAAACAACGCCTCCAGCGGTCCAGCCGAGTATCCTCGCCCCCTCCCGGACAGCCAGGAACTTCCGCATCTTCACATCCGCATCCCTGATGGCCTGCTCTCTCCAACATCATCGCTCCTTTTCGGACTCGGGCGCGGACTTGGAGGGTGGGACGGACCCTTCAAACCCTGCGAGGCCAGGAACAGCTCCTCCAAGCCACACAGCAACTCGTCATCCACCATCAGTTACCGTGCTATCCGCGCGCCCATCACATCCGATCATGTTCGGTGAGCTCGTGTTTCGAGCGGTGAACACGAACCGAGACGTCTGTTCTGATATCATGTTCAGCATCATCGCCTCCTCCCCCACGGCACCCCGATGTCACTGACAATACAAATCAATATTCCCGTGTTGCGCCGGGCATCCTACGCCTAAGGTAGCTGGGAAGCGTGTATGTGCCCCAGTTCCTCGCCGCGGCCCGCATGCCTTAGGGGACCAGCGGCCGCGAAGCATCATGCCTGCGCCAGAGTATCAGAGTCGGTGCTAGCAGCCAGACTTCTGGAACCTGTCGTCACCCAGCTGAACCCGCCCGTTGCCCGCCGCCAAGGATCCCACGGCATGGCCGCCGTGAACCCGTTTACGCCCACCGGATCCGCGTGTCACCGAACTGCGCGGCGCATGATCTGGTTCGGAGGCCGTCGACACACCTTGCATGCTGTATGTCAACTGTATCAATCATACCCTGACGAACCCGTATCCATCTCGGGTCTAGATAATGGCGTGGCGTCTTAGTGGTAACTTGACCTGGATGAAGCAGACCTCAGCTTTAGGCGGAACGAGTCGCGCAGCCCCGCGGCGCGCCGTCAGCGAAAAAGGGGTCTCAGCCACTTGTAAACTGACGTTTTGACAATGACTCTTGAGACGGACACCAACGCCATTGCAGAGTGGCTTGCTACTGAAGCTTGTCAAGACCAAACATTTCCAACAAACACTCCGTCAAGAGACGACACTAACGAGGCCAGCGATGCGCGTGGCGGGACTGAAGCCTGCACCTGCATCGCCTTAACCTGGTCCATGCTCTTTCATTTCCCCATGCCCGCGACACGTGGGAGGGCAGGATACAATTTCATGAGGATCGCCCCCCCCTAGTAGGTGCAGCAGTCCCTAGCCTCAGCTCGGCTTGTTCCTGGCCTTGTCCAAAAGGCCCTTGGCTCGTCCCAGGAGTGTCGAGGTCAAGACGCGCTGGAGTGACGGATCGAAACAATGCTCCACCGTTCTTTCAACGCCGTTCCGCCTGCTTCAGCCTACGAGTGTTGCGTGCAAGAAGTAGAGTGTGCGGCGCACACGAGAGCACGCGACGTTTCTGTACGCGAGATAGCCCGGTGGGCCATATGCAGGAACCATCTGTCGTACCTGCAGCAACGTCTGCGAGCCGCCGCGATTCTCAGGGGCGTGTTTAGCATCCTGACCGTGGTCACAAGCAGGCACGGCGAACGTTATGCGCCCAGCAAGACCCCGACTATTGGCAGTAGCCCAAGCCTGTCCGTCCTCCAGCTCGAGTCCGCCCACGTCAACGGTCTCCGTCCCTAAGAGCGCGTCGCTATATTCAGCAGCGCCAAGTTCCCTACTGTCTGCTCCACCCATCATTCTCCCATACAAGATAGGCCTGGACTGCCCGGCTATTTGGAGGCGCATCGCGGTCTCCAACTTCGTGTTTCTCCCACGTCAAAATGGCCAATTTGCGACTATTGCCCGTGCGCTTTCCGGATCTCGCATCCGCGATCCGTCTGTGCGACTCGAGGAGTGGCGATGACAGGATCAAAGCACATCGAGGCGCAATCTTTGAGCTCGCATCGAGATTCCACTCATACGATACGAGACACATTGGCAGCTTCCCAGAAATTTTCGTTTCGCTGGTCCGGCGAGGAGTCTGCAAATCGGGTGCGGGACCGCTGACGGGAAGGGTCTATGATTCCTAGCCAAACCGGCCGTGGCCTCGAAGATCGTCTTATCAAGGTAATGAACATACCATACTGGTGGGTTCCGCCTCGGCCACGTCTTCCGCGGGACGGGTGCACGAGACGTACGGATATTGATAACCCAGTTCGCCAGGCCCTGCTCCTCGAGTCTATGATGTGTGAGGCGTTGACCCAGTCTCTGTGTTCCTTTGTGGCCTGTCCTTGCCTGCAACAACGGCCCAAATCAGAGGCGCATCGCTTGTGTTGGTCCAGGCCAAACAGAATACATCCTCCCCGCGCCCGCAAAACGAAACGAGCTGTCTCCCGCGTGGGACAGGGCTATCGGTATGTTTCAGACACGCATCCCAGAGGCACACGGCATTTCCGCACTCTGAGGACACAGGCGTACAGAAGCACAGCAGCCGAAATCTGCAGGCGTCCGACGTCAAGCTCTCACCGACAGCTGTCACTTGTTGCTCCCCGAAGACCCTGCAGGAGGGCCGTTAATCTCCGCCGCTCCAGGTTCTCCGGCACGATTCCGATGCGGCAGGCTCACCATCGGGTCCCTGATGTGCACAGCTGATAGATGATGCAGGACAGGCTCTTTCTCTTGGCGATTAGTTAGTCGTTCTACGTAGTCTTCGGGGGGAGCACGTTAGGAGGGCGGGCCGTGTTTCGAGACTCTCCACTGCGATCCCCGGATTTCTGCGCAGCTTTATTTTTCTCTCTCGCGTCTTTCTATTCCTCGCTTTTCCGGGACCGAATGCTTGAATATCTCCTGGCGAAGGCGGGGGTGCCGTCGATCCCTTCCACGCTCGCGGCCGGTCGCCATCTTCGTGGCGGGGTCGAGAGGGACACGGAAAGCCCCTGGCCCGAAAGATCGACTGCAGAACTGGTCGTCACAACCCCGTGCTGATGCATCTTGGTGGAGAACCCTCTGCGCGAGAACACGTCGCAGATAGCGATGCTGAGATGACGATGGTCGAGCTTTTGCTACGTGTGGCAGGGGGCACCGAGCTGGCGATCGGCGTCATGGGCTCAGCGAAGTGGGCAGGATGGCAGGCTCCAGTGTTGATTGCTCGTCCTATCCAAAATATCTGAGCCTTGGATTACTAAACGCCTTGAGAATGAGTGCGCCCCTCGCTACAGCTGACATCAAAACAACATGCGCTTGACCAATATAATGGGTGAAGACCAGGGTATCTCTAGAACAAGTAAACAGAAAATGCGATCCAAGTCGTCAAACATGCCCAAACTCCCTACCATCCCCCGGTTTACCTAAGCCGCGCCCGTCCAGCAACGCATCACCCGCAGTCCTCCAAGGCTTCCAGCTCATCCAAGATTCCTGCTTCGCATCAACGCCGTCCTGCGGCTGCGGCGGAGGTGGCCGGCGGCTCGTCAGTCGTCTCTTCCTCCGCGGTCTCACCTCGGCCGCTGGCATAGTCACGCTGGGAGAACCTTTGTCCTCGGCTCCGTCGTTCATGAGGTACCTGAACGGCCAGACAAGGACGCCCAAGGTGTGCCTCGCCAGCGAGTATCCCGCGCGCGTCTGCAGGAGGATGAGGGCGAGAAGAAAGGGGACGCAGACGCAGACCATCGTCACGGCGAAACGCCAGTCCTGGGGCGGGATGTTGAACTCGGTTATGCCGAAGACGGACTGTGACAAAAGTTAAGACTTTGAGCTCGTCGTGGAGGAAAAGACGCGGGACGCGGGCTGCTTACAGTGACGAATGTCAGGGGGAGGAACACCATGGAGCCCAGAGTGAGCACCTTGATGTTGTCCCCCTGTTCAATGGCCCGCCGCGACTCCTTGATGGAGCTCCCGCTGAACAGCTGGTCGCGGAGGTTCTCAATCTCTTTCCGCGTGGCCGCATTCTTGGCGTGCACCGTCTCCAGGTCGCGACACGCGCGTTCGAGGTCCAGACGGAGCAGGGCCATCTTGTCACGGTACGCCCTTCCCTCGGGGGAATCGGGCGCCGGGTGAGGCCACAGCGTCGGGTGCCTTCCCTCCCAGAAGTCATCGGGAAAGGTGTCGCGGTACGCGGCCAGCATCGCGCGCAGGCCCTCGTTGACGACGCCCAGCGTGTTGTACGCCCAAAAGTACCGCCGGATGTAGGTGAAGTGCTTGTCCTCGAAGAGCAGCTTGTCCCGCAGCCGGGCGTCGAACATGAACTCGGTGGGCGGGGTGATGAGCTTCGCGATGCGGGCGTGGAGCGCGGCGTTGCGCTTCGTGGCGTCGCGGTACTCCGTCACCAGGGCGTCCACGAAGGCGTAGGGCCCCGAGGGGAAGTTCTTGCGGACCTCGGCCTCGCCGCCGCGGAGGGTGTGCTCGTCGTCCGGGAAGGACTGGATCGACAGCAGGTGCCAGGGCGCGAAGGTGTCGAAGAGGAAGCCCTCCTGCGGGCCCTCGCGGCGGCGGGTCTGCTTGACGGACTGCCGCGGGTCGCCGGACAGCGACAGGGCGAGGACGGAGCTGCACTCGGCGATGTCGATGTGGTCGCGGGAGCGACGGTCGGGCGGGCGCTTGTCGTACTTTTGCCAGGGGGCGGGCTCGAGGCCGTCGCCGACGACGGTGTAGTACTTGAAGGCGAAGAAGAAGCTGCGCTGGCGGACGTGGCGGGGGGAGAGGTCGCGGGCGAAGGCGCGATGGACGTGGGCGGTGGTCTTGCCGTTGTTGCCGTGGTCGGTGATGAGGTGGTTGAGGAGCTCCGACATGTCGAAGTCGGGTGCCATGGTCATGTGGAGGGCGCCGAGCATGAGGGCCGAGGGCTCCTGGAGGATGGTGACGAGGCCGACCGCCTTCCCGTCGGCGTGGATGCTCTTGAGGGCGTTCCACACCGTCGGGGCGTCGACGATCTGGTTGGGCGAGGGGAGCGCGTTGCCCCTTGGCTTTTGATCCGGGTGCTTGCCCACGGGCCGGGGGTTGCCTTCCTTGTCGACGTCGTAGAGCTCAAAGGTTGAGCTGACGTAGCCTTGGCTCTCGTAGGCCGCGAAGGACGCGAAGTCTGTGTTCTCATCGATGTCTGTCTGCCGTTTGATCACGTCGGCCAGGGCGATGGCAGCACCGCCTGTGAAGTCGACGTGTTTGAGGTGGTGGAGAAGCTGATTGTCGGTCCAGGAGACACGGTCGATGGTTCTTGGTGCGGGTGAGGTGAGCGAGCCCTCGGAGGAGACACGGGGGATGGAGACGTCCAGCAGGGGGAGGTACTCGACGTTGAGCTCCGAGTGTATCGACGACGGCACATGCTTCCTGTCGCTCCCTGGGGGCAGTGGGCGTTTCTCTATGGGATCGGAGAGAGTAGACCGGCGAGCTCGGCGGAGGGTGGGCTGGAAGGTCGCATCTGAAGGGAGCACTGGGCTTTGGACTGGACTTTGGACCGGGCTGTGCGATGGGCGGAGGAGCGGCGATGGCGCGAGGTTGGTCGACGTTCTCGAGTCGGATCTCTCTCGAACGGCACTTGCCAGAGACTCGTGAAGGCCTCTCAAGCATCGAAGATATTGCTCGTGGGCCGCCTCGACCGCTCGCAGCAAATCCTCGGGACTCTGAGTGGACATGGAAGAGCAGCAGGTGTATAGCTCTGTTCAAGACGAGTGGAATAAGAATGCTTTAGACAAACAATGGTGAGTATTGGTGGTAAGATTCATAGAATGTGATAAGAAACAAGGACAGAAATGAGCGACCAGACTTGCTCCCTTTTCTACTCACCCAGCCTCCCAGCCTGCTCCAAATGTCCGACAAGGCGGCCGAGGTGCGCGACACACGCACTCCGGCGAACTCCAACTGTCTCTTGTGCGTTAGGCTAGGCAACCTCCAAGAAGATCAGTCCCGATGCGGCTGAGCCGCGGCAGCAGAGCCGTCGGCCGTGGGCTGCGGACTGCCCCGGTGTGTATCATCTCTCGCCCAGAAAATGACTCTTCAGTCTTCTCGGGAGCGATAATCGGCCGACGGCAGGACAAGACGGCAGGACAAGGGCGGTCGTCGCCAAGGACACCGAAATCAAGCTTTCGCGGCCACTGGGCCGGAGGAGGGGGCCGCGGATACGTTACCCGTATGCAGGTCTGCACGCCCCGGATATGAGGGTGACGCAGGGCATCTGCCGGGATTTGGGTTGCACGAGGGGGGAAATCAGAGGTGCAGACGGAGTTCGAGGTGAGAGGACATTCTCCGAGGTGAGGAAAGGGAGGGTTCGGAGTCACTCAGCGATCGCGAAAAGTAAGGCTGTCGAAGGGGGTCCGGTCACGGGGCGGCTTGTCGCGGCATAGCCTGCGGGAGTTGACAATCTCGCCTTGGCAGTTGTGATGGCGTCGCTCTCACAAGCGCGCTGACTTTCTCAGTCTAGTCATGTCTGAGGGCTCAGGTAGGGACAGTGAGGGGGAGGGGCAGTCGCCGGGGCCCTCCGGCCGTTAAGAAAATGTCTCAATCGCATGATGCAAACGAACGCGCTAGATCATGTGGGATTGCTTCGCCGCAGGGACCTTGGCATGCATCTGGGGTACATAGAACGTCGCGCTTCTTCACCGAGCGACTGTCTAGGTTAAGACTGTCACGGACAGACTATGACTCCGAGGCGTCTGTCACGGGGTGCATTGGCCGCGACGATCATCGCAGCAAGATCCAAATATAAGCAGAAAATTGTTCATTGTGTGTTCATGTCTAATTACTGGGGGATCCGTGCCCCATCTCTCAAGCCACATATACTAGAATGGCTCTGCTGTCAATCATCCAGGTCGTTGTCTTCGTCTAAACCGCCATCTTGTGCATATTCTAGAGAATACCCTCCTAGGCCGGCGTAATAATCGGGGTATGAGCAAAAACGTCAAAGACACCAAGGAAACCGCTCCTCTAGTGAGTCGCGACCTCGGCGGGCTTGGTCGGGGCGGCGGCGGGCTTGTCCGTCATGTCGACGTCCATGGCGTCGTCGTCGGCAGCCTGGCCCTCGCCCTCCTCCTCCTCCAGCTCGTCCTCGGACTCGCCCTCAATGTCGACACTGCCGTCGTCCGACATCTCCTCCTCGTCGACCTGGGCGGGCTCGCCGTTCTCGACGCCAGCCATCTCGGCATCCTCGCCGGCAGGCTTCTCGCCGTTGGCGCCGGCCTCCTCGAGGGTGCCCTCGACCTCCTCCTCCTCGCGCTCCTCGGCGCCGTACTCCTCGTCGTCAGCAGCAAGGTCAGCCTCGGGCTGCTCGGGCGGGAACTCGGCGGGGGCAGAAGCCTCGTTGTCCCTAATGGCGAGATGTCAGCTCCATAGACCCTTCTCCCCCTCGTATTGTGAAAACTTACCACTTGATGGCGAAACGGGTCACGCGAGGCTTCTCGGCCAGGACATTACGGCGGACGCGCTCGATAATGGGCTTCGCGGGGGGCTCTGCGTTGAGCTCCTCGGAGTCGTACTCGTTGTTGACATAGTAGCCGACGCGGACAAACTCGCGACCGTCGTAAGCGCAGGTGAGGAGGATCACGGTGACACCGAGAATGTCGGCGTCGGGGATTCTCGAGGTGTTGGGGGCTTCGGCCTCGAAAATGAACTTGTTCGTGCCAACAGGGACGGGGCCGACCAGGAGGCTGTCGAGCTCCTGGTCATACTGGTCGCTGTTCCCACGATTTAGCGAATGGCGGTGTGCGCGAAAGATCCACTTCCACTAACCTGGTAGCCGAGCCAACGTAGGTGAGCTTCCACTCGAGGTCTGCAGGACACAAAGTCAGCAAGAGACAAAAGTCAAGGCTTCGGGACGGTGTCGCATACCCTTCTCAAGCGACTCGAGGCACTCGAAGGTGATCTCGAACTCGTACTTGTCCGTGAACTTGGCGGGGTTGTTCAGGATCTGAACGCCCAGAAGCGAGACGATAGACATCGTGGAATGTGGATGACCGCGGCGGTTTGCGAAAAAATGCGAGGAAAAGGTAAAGCCAGAAACTATGCGCACTCTGGGCAAAGCGAAAGCTGGATGGAGATCGCGGTGCAAAAATGCGACGAAGTGGGTGGAGTTTTTCAGGTGTTTTGGGGAGGTTCGTTGTTTTGCGGCGGGCTGCAGAGATGAAAGAAGGCATCGCTCAATTGCGACGGGACAACGAGACGTGGGCCGGACGCGCCTGCGGCCTCCTGACCGCGAATTTCGCGTAGAGTGGTATCCACTATTTATCTGCGCTAGCCGCATCCGTCGAGTCAGCGCGACCACCTGCCCAGCCACACAGAGGCGTCTGGCCAAAGCTCCCCCATCTGCCTGTCACGACAATGGCGGCCGAAGCAGTTGCTGCTGGGGAATTGAGTGATTGTGGTTGCGGTTGCGGGTCCGGCAAATTCCTGAGAATCAATGAGACCTTAGATCAAGAGAACACGTCCTTGATAATTTCAATTGTTGGCAGTTGATGCGGTATGAGCGACCTGGTGGCTAAGGTATCGTCAACGCCATGTGCCTTATGCAGCGGAGCTGTTTCCAACAGTTTGGGACCTCATGCATGCAGTCAGTCTGCTTGTCCGCGATTGCGTGTCATCCACGACAGCCCAGTTGTCAATGGCAAACTGAACTTGCACGATGGCGGGATGGCGGACGATGGCTGAGATAAGATAGCGCTTATCTTATCTCAGCTCCTTGCCCATGCCGATGTTTATTCAGGTGACCGCCCAAACGCGCTAGCCTGATTTCGGCGCTTGCTCATCTTGAATCTTCTCTCCGCCAACTTTCAGCCCTCTAAATTTGCGTTTTGTCGTGTGCTCATTGTCAACGCCATCAGCTTCTCCGTCGCCGCGCCCATCAGTGACCTCCGAATCTACGCATTTTCCGAGCTTATCTAGCTGACTGTTTCCTTCTGACGTTCTTTCACCATCCCGCGACTCGACCATCCAGCTCTGGCAGCTGCCGCGCATTTGCGCTCTGGGCGATCCATCAGCTCACGGCCATCACGACGACAGCTACCCATCCCGTGCCACGCCTCATAAGCGTGCATCTCGGGACTCACCTTCCTTCGAGTCGAAAGGTTGATAGCGCTCCCGGGCTTCTGCTCGAGAACATTTTGGCTCGTGTCTGTCGAGCTCGTCGCAATGGATTCCGAACTCCCGCAGAACGGCCAAAACGTCGAGGGTGCGTCTTGGGGAGAAGAGGGATATGAAAGACAAGAGATACAGCATAGCGACGAACAAAGTCAAGATCCTGCCTTCTCACTTGCCCAAGATGCGAATGGTGACCAAGAAGATGCTGGCGAATATGACCCTGAGTCGGTCAGCTACGACCCAGAGTCGGTCACGATAACTCCAGTCCCACAGATTCCAGAATCCAAGTCCCCGACCGTCCCTCCCACGTCCACGTTCCCGAAGCCTAAATCAGGCAAACCCAAAACAAAAGGAGGTTTCCTAGTGGGAGACTCTGACGATGAGGAGGAGGCGCCGACTCCGACTTCTACCGTTGCTGCGCCGGTCCCCGCCGCTCAAAACCCTACTCCCCTCCATGCTTCTACACCAACACAGGGCCAAGCGAGCGCCCCCTCAGAACAGACGAACAGTTCTCCCGCAGCGAGGGCGCCCAGTGCTGCGCCTGTACCGGCGCCCACGCCCGCGACCGTTTCCGCGCCGCCCCCAGCTGTTCAGCCTGTCAGGAGAGACCCGAATGACTACATCGGTATTTTGGAGGATCGCGTGAAGGAAGACCCCCGTGGGGATATGGATGCGTGGCTCAGTCTCATTGCCGAGTACCGCCGCAACGATCAATTGGACGAGCTGCGTGGTGTGTACGATCGCTTCGTGCAAGTCTTTCCCCAAGCAGTAGGTCACCACCCTCAATCGCTGAGGTTTTTTTTTTCCTAACAGACACGCACAGGCCGATATTTGGGCGGACTGGGCCCAGCTCGAGCTGAACTCCAACCGTTTTCAGACCGCCGAGGAACTCTTCAACCGCTCCCTGGTCAACGCGCCCAATGTCAAGCTTTGGACAGTTTACCTTAACTATATCCGCAGAAGATATGATCTTAATAACGACCCCAATGGTGAGGCGCGCCGAATTCTCAGTATGTCTTACGAGTTCGTCATCGGTTCTGTTGGCATCGATCGTGATTCAGGTCAACTGTGGAAGGACTACATCATGTTCATCAAGAGCGGACCGGGTCTGGTTGGAGGCAGTGGCTGGCAGGATCAGCAAAAGATGGACCAGCTGCGAAAGGCGTACCACCGCGCTATTACAGTTCCCACGTCAGCCCTGACGGATCTGTGGAAGGACTACGATCAGTTCGAAATGAGTCTGAACAAGACGACGGTGAGTTGACTACCGGCAGCGGCTTATAAGCATCAATGCTAATACTTCATAGGGCCGTCAATTTATTCAAAAGCGCTCTCCTGCCTATATGACCGCTAAGGCATCAAACTCGCAGCTTGACCGCTTGATCCCAAGGCTGCAGCGAACAACTCTTCCTCGACTGCCCCCCGCCCCTGGCTTCGACGGTGACCAGGAGTTCTTGGAACAAGTTGATCTCTGGAAGAAATGGATTCAGTGGGAGAAGGAGGACCCTCTTGTTCTGCAGGAAGAGGAGCCCGAGACTTACAAGACTCGCATTCTCTACTGCTACAAGCAGGCGCTTATGGCGCTTCGCTTCTGGCCTGAGATGTGGGTGGATGCTGCGGAGTGGTGTTTCGCCAACAACATCGTCAAGGATGGCAAAGACCTTGGCCTTTCTTTCCTGACAGACGGCATTGAGGCAAACCCCGAGAGTGTTCTCCTGGCGCTGAAGCACGGAGACCACGTGGAGATGACATACCCTGCTGGAGACGACGACGCGAGCAAGGTCGCCCGTGCCAAGGCGATCCGGGAGCCGTACAGCCGCGTCCTTGACACGCTGTATGCCATGTCGAAGAAGCTGAAGGAACGTGAGGAGAGGGAGGTTCGTAAGATCGAGGAAGCCGCCGCACTCGATCCCACCATTAAGAACTCGATCGAACGCAACGACGACGATGTCGACGGTGAAAACCCGGCCCAGATGGGCGATCTCGGAAAGGAGGAACGCATCAAAGCCGTCAAGCAAGGCTTCTCCGTACAAATAGACATGCTCAAACGCACCATATCGTTTGTATGGATTGCCTTATGCCGGGCCGCACGAAGAACACAAGGCAAGGGCAATACCAGCGGAGGCCTGAGGCAGGTGTTCATCGAGGCTAGGAGTCGGGGCCAGCTGACCAGCGACGTCTACATTGCTGTGGCCAAGATGGAGGCTCTAATCTACAACGACCCGGCCGGCGGCAAGATCTTCGATCGTGGCGCCAAGCTATTCCCCGAGGATGCCAGCTTCATGTTGGAGTACATCAAGTTCCTGCACTCCAAGGGCGACACTACGAGTATGTCCATCTCCGCGATTCTGTTGACCCCATGCTAACCTTCGTTTAGATGCCCGTGTAGTCTTTGAAACCTGCGTTAATCGCTTGACGCAAAAAGAAGAGAAGAAGGACCAGGCCAAGGCACTCTACTCCTACTTCCACAAATATGAATCACAGTTTGGAGAGCTCTCGTCGATTGCGGAGCTTGAAAAGCGCATGTCAGAACTCTGGCCTGCGGATCCTAGGCTCACCCACTTTTCCAACCGCTTTTCGGTCGAGACATTTGACCCCATCGCTTACCGGCTGATCATCTCGCCGGCTATTCAACTGCGGCCCAAGATGCTGGTTCCCGTCGTGGAACAGCTGCCAACGTCGGTTCGACAAACACCCATGCCGCCTCCGATTCGACAGACCGCCAGCCCCGCCCCTCAATACATGGGTGTTACCAACTCGCCCAAGCGGCCCTTCGCCGGCGACGATTTCGAAGAGCTAAACAGGCCGCGCAAGCTGGCACGCGGAGAATCTCCATTGAAGGGTGCTGCCGGCCGTCGCCTGGATCAGCAAAGACGGAACCAAGGGGCGCCTCTCTCCCGAGACATCACCTTCCTGCTGGGCATCCTACCGCCCGCTCACGCCTACGCCCACTCGCCTGATGCCTACCGTCTCAACACCCACCACCTCGTCAATCTCATCAGAGATACCCCGGTACCGGACTACAGCGCTTGGAAAGCCAACCAGGAGCTCCGCGCCAGGCAAAACAACGGTATGCAATCCCCCTCTCACGGCCGTCGGGCCTCTGGTGATTATGCTGGATATGGATCCTATGTTGGAAGGAACTCGCCTCAGCGGACCTTGAGTCCGTTTGAAGGTGCCGGACGCCGCCTAGCGTCTGGGTACAGGAATTCTCCACTTCGACCTGGCTCCAGTGGTGGATCGTCTGACCCTGCTGCTACTGGCTACCGACAGGATGCGCCCTCGCAGCCGGGACTGTACCCGCCATCCGGCAATTCCTATGAGGGCAGTATCAACTGGACACAACAACCGGCGCAACAATATGGGAGATATTAACACTGAGCTTTGGACTGACGAGTGGATGTAGGGGCCGGTTTCCGACGGGGCGGTTGGGCTTGAGTTTTGGGACTTAATCTTCCTTTGGTGGGAGCAGACTTTCGGACGATCTACCAATTTTCGGATGACATGTTCCCCCGTCGCCAAATTCCGATCCTCCGGCAAGCGAAATATTTCTACTTCCGCCGGGTCGTCACAGCACGAGCCTTTGAACGTTCGACCCTCCGACACACTATCACAATTCCGAGGAGAGGGCATCGTTTTTTTCGTTTTTCCTCAGAAGACAGGGTCGAAAGTCGACTTCTGTCAGTATAATACAAAAAAGTTAGGGGGGATCCGCATTCATGGGGCGTTCAGGGTGGGAAATAATCGTGCATGTTCATGCCACACGAGCAACCATATTCACCTCAGCAGCTTGGCGGCGAACTTAGTTCGGGCAATGGGTGGACAGGAGGGAGGCAAGCATGGCTAGTTCATAGGTTAGCCGGCGCCCCAATATGATAAAAACTTGTCCTCGGACGTACCTTACAAGAGTCTCGTGATCTTGAAGTGCATGTTTGCTGGGTTTGGTGCGCGGGATGGCTACCTCGATGAACGCGTCCGTGGCATGCAAATCTCCCTGAAGTTCCAAGTCTGATTGAATACTAACTACCACAGCTCTGAAGACTTTCCGCCAGAGGTCTCTTCACTGCCCAGGCTTGACAGGTTCCGGAGGGAGGTGAGGCGGTCGGCAGCTAGTGTCGTCTGGTCAAGATAAGGCTTGGCAATCAGAGACGCCAACTCGGCAACGGTGAGCCAAGCTGGACCGAAGCACGGTACAATTGTCCGCAAGTGTAACTCGGCCAAAGTGAAGCTATTCCCAACCTGCTAAAACAAATCCGGCGCGTGCCTGCTAGTGTTCAGTTCCACGTGCCTTCTTACCACGTCAGCTCCCTTCTTGCTTAACCTTGATCTTCCATGCTAGCCGCCCAAATATTCATCCACTTCGTCATCGTCACAATATCTTTCGATCAAGTTTCCGCGCCCAAGGACTACATCGCCAACTTCCTTCATCTACTTCCCTATCTAGAACTGAAGTTGACGATAGCCTGCCACTGCTTTCAAAGGTTCGTACTTGCCCCTTCGGCTCAATCGCCTTCCTTCCTTTCAACTCTCAAGGGCCCTCCCACCCTCCAGACTCTATATAATCCCATCTTTACGAACCTTGACCTCGACGCTTCTCTTCCTCCACACCACATCACACCACATCAACTCAAGCCAACCAGCTCAGCAGACTTCTACAAGGTATGACAGATAACCCAACACACGTTCCCAACACCTTTTATCCCAGACTCCCGTCACCTCCACCATTCCTACTCACTCTTCCAGCATCTCAGCACACTTGCCTCCAAATTGCTCACGTCATCAGCTTTAGAGAATCAACATCACTGAACTCTTCGGGTAAGTCCTGATTGTGACTCTTTTGCCTAACCTCCCAAATTGCTCCTGCCCTCCTGCCCCTCTGCGTCCTTCCCTCAAGATCATAAACCTCAATTCCAGCCTCCTCGCCCACTACAAAAAGACCTCTTCTCTCCCACTTCAACCACTCCCTTCTCTTCCATACACCACGCCTCAACACAACACCCTACTCACAACCTAACCATCCTTGCTCAGACCTGCCCAACACAAACCAAACAAAGGTACAGTAGACTACACATTTCCCACCTGTTACTTATTCCCAGCACCCAAAATCCACCTCTACGCAGACACTTTAATCATCGTCACCCTCGTCGTCATCACCCTTAGCTCCAGCCTCCTTGCCGTCACAAATCGTACTTTCCTACTCCAATCCTGGTCCTTCCTTCTGGAAATAAACAACGAATCTCAATATACCAAGCCCATAAAAAGATCTTCACAACCTCTTCTTCCTCTTCCATCCCTCACACAACCACACCACCACGCAACCTTGCCTTGACTTCAACAACAACCTTACGATCTATACGTCGAGACAAAGCAATCTACTCACACATCTACAGCTACATCCATCTTCTGACTTATCTTGCGGATTTCATCCCCAAGATTTCTTTCAGCAAGCTACTCAACCAAGGTAAGTTTATACATCGCAATCACTCCTGCCCAATTTGAGCGCATTCAGCACTACTTCCTTATTTCCCGCAATCGCAAGTCTCGAGCTCCTTCCTTGCTTCATAACTCATCTTGCCTACATCCTCTCTCGACCCGTTCACAAAACACAACCCGTCGAAAATCCCTCCTTCCACTCAACACCACCACCACCTGCCTTACTTATAACCACAAACCGCATACACCCTTCTCATTCTCATTCTCACTTTCCTTTCTTATCACCACACTCACACACACAACTGACCTTCCGAGTTGCAAAGCTGCACCTTCTGAATATTCGCCCAAACCGTAAGTGCCGGTGACTGCTCCTTCCTCGAAGTTCAACCAGCGCTTTCTTTCTTTCCCATCTCCCCATTCCTTTTTTTCCCAGCTCCACAGCATCCCTCTTCCACAATAATACATCCTTCCATTACAACACAGCCACATCTTCCAAATGCAACCATCCCTGCTCTACTTCTCTTCCAAGACACCTCACTAACGTCAACCACAGCACCAAACCACTCGATCATCATCGCCAAGATGTCTTCCTCCGGTCACCCCCAGCAAGTCCGCGCTTCCGCCATGAACATGGACGGCTCCTCCGGCGGTCCTTCCAGCCCTGGACGTTCCCGTTCCGGCTCGCAGTCGTCTCAGCGACCCAACCCCTTCGGACCCTCTTTGGGATACGACCCGGCCAAGCCCGAGGGCGGCCCTGCCCAAGACCATGTGAACACGCGCATTGATCTGCCTGCTGAGGCTTACTCTGTCGGCGCCACTAGCAAGGTATGACGATTCTTCTTCAATTTGGACTTTACACAATGCTAAACGTAGTTCAGAACGCCGGCGGGACGCCCTTCGCCAAGCGCCCAGGCTTCAACACCTCGGGCAAGCCCGTGAACCTTGAGATCAACCAGTTCCGAGTCAAGTCCTGGAACGACAAGATGACGATCTACCAGTACGACGTCACAATTTCGCCTGTGCCTCTCAAGTACAACGTCGTCTTCCAGAAGTGCTGGAAGCATCCCAGCGTCCAGGCAATGCTGAAGAAGTACAAGTGCCTTTGGCTCAGCGACGGTCGCAAGCTGGCTTGGTGAGAACCCCGATGGTTCCTTGGGTTTTCTTCGTCTTGCTAATACGTGTTTCAGGGCTCCTGTCGGCATGCCCCGCGGCGAAGAGCGGCTTACCGTGGATCTTGATGAGGGACTTCCTCCTCCCAAGGCTGGCAGCAAGCCCCGCAGGGACAACAAGTTCTTCTTCGTCATGCGCCAGACGAAGCCGGTTCACCTGGCTGCCCTTGAAGCCTATCTCACCGGGAAGATGGACTGGGACAACTCTGTCCTCGAGGCCATGAACTTCCTTGATCACCTCGTGCGCCAGTATCCTTCTGAGCGCCTCCTCTCTATCAAGCGCAACTTCTACAACGAGCGCGCCAAGAAGACCATGGACCTTGGCAGCTGCTTGGAGTTGGTCAAGGGCGTCTACGCATCGGTGCGCATGAACCAGTCTGTTGGATCTGTCGGCCGTGGCCTGGGACTTAATGTCGACGTTGCCAACACCGCTTTCTGGAAGGGCGGCAGCCCCCTTCACCTTTTCGTCAAGGACTTTCTTGCGACGTGTGACCGCAAATGGAAGACGATGCAGCCCGGGGACATCGCAAACATTCTGAAGCCCGTTCGTCAAACGAACAAGAACGGTGGAACTACCTTTGCCATGTCGGATGCCTTCAAGCACCTTCGCAAGCTGGCCAAGCTTACCTTCACTCCCCGCCATCGCGGCAAGGAGAACTGGGATAAGTCTTACCGCATTCAAGGCTTTGCATTCGGTCTGGAATATGGCGAGAAGGGCGCTACCGCCAACAACGTCAGGTTCACCAACAACGGAGAGGAAATGAACGTGACGGAGTATTTCCAGAAGACCTACGGTTACAAGGTTCTCTTTCCTGACTGGCCCTTGGTACAGACGGCGAAGTCAGGCTTCTTCCCCATGGAAGTCTGCATCGTCAAGCCGATGCAGCGCTATCCTTTCAAGTTGGACCCTGATCAGACGGCCGCCATGATCAAAGGTGCGGTGACTCGCCCGAATCAGCGCAAGTCAGAAATCATGGATGCCAAGAGCCAGCTTGCTTGGCGAGAGGATCCGTACCTGAAGCAGTACGGCGTCGTGTTCGACGAGCAAATGGCGAAGACACAGGGTTCTCTGCTGGAGCCGCCCAAGATTCAGTACGCCAACAACATCACCAGCCCGATGTTCTCCGGTCGTTGGGACCTCCGCGGCAAGAAGTTTCTGGTTGGCAACCGTGCCCCTCTTCGCTCATGGGGCATTCTCATCCTCGAGAATTCCACCAACAAGGCTACCGCCGGACAGTTCGTCCAGATGTTCAAGCAAACTTATACAGGACACGGAGGAAGAATCGAGAAGGATGCTGTCGTCATTGACAGCGAGAGCAGGAACAATAACATGGCGGACGCCATCGCCAAGGGCTACGCCCAGCTCAAGAAGGTGACTGGCCAAGCTCCCCAGCTTCTCTTCTGCGTGCTCCGCTTCAACAACGCTGGCTCTTACGAGCGCATCAAGAAGTCGGCCGACTGCCGCTTCGGTGTTCTCACCCAATGTGTACTAGCCCGGCATGTCGAGAAGAACCAGGGGCAGTACCACTCGAATGTGGCGATGAAGGTCAATGCTAAGCTTGGGGGCATTACCTGCCGTATTCCTCACCCGTCTGGCCCCAACAACAAGGCCCCTGCCTTCTTCAAGGAAGTCACGATGATGATGGGTGTCGATGTGTCCCATGCGACCCCCGGCATCGACGCTCCCTCCATGGCAACCATGACCATGTCCATGGACAACGATGCTACCTTCTACGCCGCAGCCGTCGACACCAACGGCTACCGTGTCGAGATGCTTTCGCCTCTCAACATTCGTAACTTCCTTGCCCGTCTGATGCCTACCTGGCACAAGCGCATGGGTCATCCCGCGCCTCCGCCGCACATCATCTACTTCCGGGACGGTGTATCTGAGGGCCAGTACGCCCAGGTCTTGGAGTATGAGATCGGAATGATGAAGTCGATCCTGAAGGACAAGTACCCCGGTGCCAAGATGCCCAAGTTCACCGTCATTGTGGCCACCAAGCGTCACCATATCCGCTTCTTCCCCCAGCAGGGAGACAAGAACAACAACCCCCTTCCGGGAACTGTTCTGGAGAAGGAGGTGTGCCACCCCTTCTGGTGGGACTTCTACCTGTGCTCCCATGTGGCCATTCAGGGCACCGCCCGCCCGGTCCACTACACTGTTCTTGTGGATGAGGCCAAGATGTCGACGAACGATCTGCAGAAGATGATCTACGGCCAGTGCTACCAGTACGCTCGCAGCACCACCCCCGTCTCTCTGCATCCGGCTATCTACTATGCCGACCTTGCTGCTGGACGCGCCCGCGCCCATGAAAACATTGCTACGTCCCAGGGCTTCCGCTCTGGACCCAAGGCCGCGGAGATGGTTGAAGAGTACGGCGCTCGTGGCCAGAGCATGTTTGAAGGTGACCGACCCACGGAGGCTCTTCAGCTCTTGCCTCTTGGTGGTGCTCCCGGCGAGGCCGACCCTGCCAGCTCGGAGATGTTCAAGAACACCATGTGGTACATCTGAGCAATCTAGGACAGAGTACCAGGGAAGACGCAGGGGTGGTACGACGACGAATGGTACGATAAGCATGACTATGGGGAGAGCATCAGAGAGCGAGGCAAGCGAATACTTGGGAAGGAAGCTGAACATTCCTTGGCGTACTCTTCTAGTTGGGGGCTTAGGGGTGAAAATGGTTTACTAGTTCCGGGTCTATCGTTAAAGATGGGCCTCAATCGACAGGAGGAAGCCTTGGTAGATAGCGAAGGCCTCGGTAGATAGCGAACGTTGCCATTTCTCAACTTTGTTGCCAATTTCCAATTGATTGATATGAAGTGTGCTGCGATATTTTTCTGGGAGCGGATGCAGTTATGCTTTGAAAGGCCCGATTGAAGCTCAACAGTTGCCTCTTTGAGAACCAAACTCACCACGAACTTACTTGGACCGCCAAACCTAGCCGGTCAATCAAGCAACATCGCATCGGAGATTAGTGTCGACGACGTACACATAAATCAACGCAATCCCGCCAAGGAACAGCCTTGGATCCAGAGCAATACCAAAAACCATCACTTCACAAAAGTCAACAACTCCCCGCAAGACCCTAACAACACTCAAAATGACCGTCATCAGCCATGGCACTGAACGACCTGCAAGAGCAACACAGTCAAGGCCGGCCTTGATTGCAGTCATTTCAAATCTGACCTTGACTTTCGTCCTCGTCTGCACAATCATCTTCTTCTTGGCCAATCACCCACCATGCAATCCCACCGCCACGACGACGCCGTGCAAGACTTTCCCCGCCTTCCAGACCACCGGGCCGCCGCAGGGCATGGCGGATGGTAAGCCAGAAAGAGGCATATGCAGCGGCTCAGCGGCTCCCTTCGAACCGCCCAGGGCTAGCTCGGAAGAGGTTAAGGACCTCCGTCGACGGGTCGGCGAGAAGCTGTACGTGGTCACCTCGCGCGAGCAGGATCGGGTCAGCCGCTACTACAGCATCCACCTGGACCTGAAGCTGTCGCCGGAGCAGGTTGCGGACCACCTCGGGAAGGTGTGCGCCCTTCTCCGGGTCCCCGGCTCCCGCGGCTACGTCTTGCATCCCTGGCTGAAGAGGAGCTACCGGGCTTATCTCGACGACGACACGTTGGTGGCCGTGTCGAAGCTGTTTGGCGTTAATAGAATCTTGCTCTTTTGAGGGGAGTCCGGGGTATCGTTTGTCGAGGTTCTGCACTCTGCGGTTATAGGGACTGAGACGATGTAAAAGGGGAAACGACGGCAGTTTGGGATAAATGTTGTTTGGTGTAGACTCAATCGAGACGTGAGCTTCCATTATCGTCACCTCACAGTGAAAGTCCGCATCTGAAATCGACAGGTGATGGCAGTTGGATGGGGCGTCGTTGGGGTGATTGCAGCGAGACCAGGCAAGTCCACCCACGACGCAACACTGCTCTCAAACAACCAGACCGTCAAGGAGCCTCATGCAGTGGAGCTGATCTTTATAGTCCCCTAGCTTTCTGGTATTAGTCCCTTCACATATACCCGCGTCCTCGACCAGCCACCCCCGGGGGGGGGGGAGCTTGTGTCCGGCCATATAGGACTACTAAAGCAAAGGCGCTAGCCATCACTGCCGTCACAACTTTACATGCGCCGCCGGTCCCGATTCCCGTCCCGTTACGGACGCTCCCCGGTTCCTTGCTTCCCATCTGCTATTTGACGACGACCTACCACGGCGTGCTTGCTGAGAAGTGTTTCTTGGCGTTGGTAGGGTTGCTGAAGGCCGAGCGCCTGGAAAAGGGGAAATGGCACGGTCTGCGTGCGGTAAAGTTGCACTCCGTCAGGGACGCTCTTCCCCCAGCTCAACTATCACTCGGTTCGTCTTCGCAACACAAAGCCGATGAACCCGTAACACATGGACTCTTGGATGTAGCTCTGGTATAGTAGTACATGATCCTCGTAGACTCAGAACAATAGACATGAAGAGAAGGAACGCAAAAACAGACCCCGTCGCTCTTTTCCAAACAAGCAAGCAATTAACACGCATGTTCGCGCGGCACATGATTTTAGTTCCCCGCAAAGCCTCATGAATTTGACCCCACATGAGCTCTCCGCTTCTTTCCCGCGCAATGACATCAATGCAACCCACACAAGCAGCCCACTTTCTCCCGCCCGTCTCGGCACATTATGACCCGTGACCAGCACCAAACTATTTCCCGCGTGCGACCCTAGCATCCCGTCTGCACAGTCACCTATTTTGAGCTGACGACGACGTTGGGCACCGAGAGCTTCTCCCCCTTGGCCGAGGCGATGGGCATCTCGCGCCCGCTCTCCTCGGTGCCAAAGTTGGAGCTCGCGCGCCGGCTGAGCGCGAGGCCAGCAACGGACCGCGCGCCAGGACCGTAGTTGATGTTGCTCGCCTTGTCGAGCGTCTCCTTGCACATGCGCAGGAAGACGGCGCCGAGCTCCGGGCGGTGCAGGGGAATCAGGCTGAAGAAGAGCGAGGCGGTGATGCGGAAGAGCGTCTTGCGGTGGAGGCGCACCGAGTACGTTTCCTCGAGGAAGGTGAAGAAGTGCTCCTGCAGCTCGTTGAGGAGGTCGTGGTCGGCCTCGTCGAGCAGGGGCTGGTCGTTGTCGAGAGCGCCGCGCAGGTCGTGGTTGTTGGCGCTCATGAAGAGGATGTGGTCGTAGCCGCAGAGCGACTGCAGGACCTTGCCGAGGTCGTAGTGGATGTCGCCCTCGGGCGTCAGCGTGTTCTCGAGCTGGCAGCGCACATCGATGAAGCTGACGAGCTTCTCATCCTTGGAGAGGATGGCGTTGCTGAAAACGGGGTCGCCGTGGATGACCTGCGCGTGCACGCCCTTCTCCTCGGCCTCGTACGTGTCGAGGAACTCGTTGATGCGGGCGAACAGGGACGCAGCCAGGGGGCCCAGCGCGTCGTACTTGTCCTGGTATTGGTAGTAACGGCTGCGCAGCTTGGAGCCGTAGTTTGCGTAGATGTTGACGCGGTGGTTCGCCCGCGCGAGGGAGTGCTCCTCGAACTTCTTCTCTAGAGCAGAGGGAATCTTGAGCGTCGGCTTGTCGGTGCTGGCGGTGGTGTGGATGGTGTGGAGGGACTTGAGGAGGGAGATGAGGCGGCCCTTGGTGATGGAGCGGCCGACCAGGAGGTGGGAGAAGGTCAGGCCGCGGCGGTTCTCCATGGTGATGTTGTAGATGGAGGTGTCGGCGATGTAGTCGACGTTGTATACGGTGGGGAAGATGTGGGCAATCTCGGAAGGCATGTGGGAGTAGAAGAAGAGCTCGCCGAGGATGTTCTCCGACTTGCTCGACTTGATGACCTTGTCGCCGATGATCTGAATGGTGTTGAAGTCGCGCGCCGCAATCATGCCCGCCTTCTTGGCCTCCTCGGCGGTACCGGCCTCGTCGCCGATCAGCGCGGCAGGGTCGTGCTCGTCCAGCAGCCAGCCAATTTCCCGCATGGTATCCAGGTTGGCGTTGACAGCCAGGTCGTCGACGTAGACGTCGGCGTACGGCTTGCCGAAGTGGATGTCGTGGTAGGGGATTTCGTACTTGGCCAACTGGGCAAAGGTCACAGGACCGACGTCCGCCAGCACGGAGCCCAGGTTTCCGTGATGTGTCCGCATGCGACGCGCCGTTTGCTGATGTCGAGTTAGCTAGACCCTTTCTCAGATGGCGGGGCAGGATGCCAAGCGCCAAGGTCGACTTACAATGATAATGTAGTGCCCCGCATTGTACAGCTGCTGCACCAGGCGGATGTTCTTCTCGATGGGAGGGCAGGTCGAGTAGTCTCCGGGCACGGCGGGGACGCCGACGAGGGTCATGTCGAGGTCGAAGCAGAAGCGGCGCTTCTTCAGCTTGATGGGCAAGTTGGAGGTGTCGGTCTTGAGGAGCTTCAGGAGATCCTGCAGCTGCTCGGGGGTGCCGACGACGCTGAAGTCCTTGGTGCTGACGGGCATGCCCAGGTAGGGGACGCCGTTCTGGATCATGAGGGCAATCATCTGCGAGGTGTAGTACTCGCCCACCTCGGAGCCGTCGGGCCTCTTCATGTCGAGGTTCTCGGCGGCCCATGACTTGAGCTGGCCGGCGCTCGGGAAGACGTATGCGCCCGTGTTCGCCTTGTTGGAGATGGCCTTCTTTTCCTGGATGTCGACGATGCGCTCGAGGCCGTCCCTGTGTTTGCTCCGTCAGTCTGCCGGTCTGGGGAAGCTTCCTCGCCGCCACACGCGACTCACTTTGTGGGCTCCGTCTTGATGTAGGAGAAGATGGGCTTGTCGCCGACGTCGGGGAAGTAGAAGCAGCCGCCGTGGCCCTTGGGCATGTTGCGGATATCCTGGAGGACATCGGCCCAGTAGATGGTGTCGCAGTCGAGGGAAACGGTCTTGCGCTCGAGGTGCTTCTTGGTCATGCTCTGGGTGACGATGTACAGCTGCAAGGGAGGGCCTCTTGGTCAGCGAACCCGCGCGCGCACGATTCCCAGGTTGGGTCTGCCTGCCCCTCCATTGGCGAGCGGGCGCAGGAGAGGAAACAGGAACTGGGGGATGCTTACCGTCTCGCTCGCGCCCTTGGTCTGGTGGCGCAGGCGCAGCAGGCGGAAGTCGATCTTGGAGAAGGTCTTGCTCACGAGCTGGCCGATGCGGAACTCGTCGTCGACCTCCTCGTTGATGGCCATCCACAGGGTGTCGCCGGGCTTGAGGCTCAGGTTGTCGATCAGCCACAGCAGCATGGGGCGGCCGACGATGTTGATGAGCGGCTTCGGGTAGCGGTAGCCCTGCTTCGCGAAGCGGGAGCCGATGCCGCCGATGGGGATAATGACGTTGATGGGCTCATAGTCGAGGTGGTCGCCGTTGGTGCCGTTGGCGGCTGCCGCTTTTGTCTGAGCCATTGTGTCGGGGGACTGAGAGGGAGGACAACGGCTGCGTGCGTGAGCGTGCTGGTCTTCTCACCGGATGCGAAAAAAGGAGTGGCAGAATGGGCAAAATGCCAGTGAACCGCAGAAAAGCCCGTGGGAGGGGTGGCAGGTGGTGTGGGAGGTTGTTCTGGGCTGTCGCGAACGATGGGAATGTCTCAACTTCGGGGTGGAACCGTGGCGGTGAGGTGAGACGGTGCAAGACACCACAGCCGAGAAACACGACGTCGACGACACACTTTGGTCTGCTCTTGCAGCAAAGGGATGAGAGGAAAGCAGTAAAATGCAGATCTACAAGGTTCCAACCTAGCTCTCGGAGAGAAAAAAGAAACAAGAAAGTGAGGCAGGCTATGGACAGAGGTTTGACGTGGAGGGGCGCAAGTAAAGAGAAAGGCCCGGCAACGGGGTTAGGTGTCCCTCTCGTGTCACTCAGAGCGAGGTACCCCCCTCAGGTACCTGACAGTAAGGTAGGAGGTACGTATCCCGGCAAGCAGCGACAGCAGCACCAGAAATATGCGATCTTGCCATGTAAGCCCGCAGCCCGCAGCCTGCAGCGCAGCCGAGCAGGGGGGACAAGGAGAAAAAAAAAAGTTCGGGTCCTCTTTCTGGCGAAAACCGGCCTACGCATTTTAATTTTCTCCAACTCGAACAGATCCAATGCGGGCGGCAGCGGCTGCGGCCCCCAAAACTGCATCCATTAGGGGACCCCTCCACCTGCGCTCCCTGTCGTGCCCCCCTCTATCACTGGCGCCCTGGGCTTACACTGCAGTCCCTGAGGTAGACATGGTGAGGTACCTTTTTCTTTGGATTTCCCTTTCACTGCATTGCAGTTGCCGAGCCTGGTGTCGAACAACAGACCGGCAGGGTTAGGTACCTTGCGTTGGGACAGGGGTAGGGGGTTTGCCCCTCAGGGGTCCTTTGTGCCTCACAGCGGCATCAGCAACAGAACAGCTGCTGCTTCTGTTTCCTACCGACGCAGTATTATGCTCGGCCTGGTGGCTCCCTCGTTCGGCCTCTAGCACTCAGTGGGCTGGAACACGCAGAAAAGAGGAAAAGCAGCCCACTTCCGTCTTACCGTCCATGTCCTCGAGAAACCAACACGAGAGGAGGGGATCTCCGAGGCAGGTCGCAGCGGACCAAGAACCCAGAACACACACATTAGACACGTCTCGGTTGCTGTGCCGCATCTCATTCTCCATCCTCGCACCCTCGGCGCCCCGTGGAGGGCTAGCGGCCACGCCAATGGCTGGCCGTCTGTCTGTCGGCTGGCTGCCACGACTTTTGGAGCGCGCCGGCCGGGAGCCAAACTGTCAATGGATTGCGGGAGTGGAGCCGGTTCGACCACGACCACGACCACGACCACCCCCCGGCCGGGGACAGTTAGCGTCGCACGACGCAGCACTGTACGCCTGCTACCCCTGTCTCCCAAGAGAACCCTCGACGCCCGGACCAGCCCAGTCCAGACGGCCGCCCCTGCCTGGTCCCATCGTGGGGCAACCTCGTGCTCGTGCTCGTGCTGTGCTTAGCGATGTGCTCCGTTCTGCTTCTGGATGTGTCCGTACTCCTAGCAGAGGCACCGGCCGGGGGACCTCATCTCATCAGCATCGCGACCAAAGTCCACCGCAGCCGAGCCTGGCGGTGGATGCCCTCTCTTATCCGGTGCAAACGACGGGCGAGGTCGGAAAGGCCTGCCCCCATGCCACGGGCGTTTTGCCAGGGTTCTTGTTCATGTTGCAGCCCGGCCGAACCGTTCGATGTATCTGTGCATGTTTGGTCTCTTGTGCTCGTGTGGCGTGGGTGGCCGCGAGGGGCAAAAGATGGACCGCCGTATGATGGCGATCAGATTGTCGGCTTGCTCTGATGAGCAGACGATGGCAAGTGAGGGGCGCCGAAGTTTCTGCGATAGAAAGCAGAGCCCCTGAATGAGGCGGACGGTAAGCAAGCGCCGCTTTGACTAGCGCAGAGCCTTTTGGGCATGGCAAACCGTTGACCGCATCCACTCATCAGCTGCCGGCCTCAGAGTAAGCACCTCCTGTCCTTCGTCTTGGCCATCTCAATTTCAACGAGGCTTCAAGCTGTCTTGCTCTTGGCCCGCGTTGGGGTGCAATCAGCACGCAAAAGCTTGAAAGGCACCCGTAAATGGGACGAAAGTAGTAAAGATGGTCATCACTCGTCCTGCTGCGCGGACAAGACAAGACGTCGAGAAAAGTCAAGAACGAAGTACCATTGGCAGCACTCAACCCCCCCTAGCTGCAGCCCATCCCAGCTCGATCCCGGACCGGGGGGGTTGCCACACAGAATTGCTTTGCTCATGCTGTCAGCCCTGCGTGGGATTGGCGGAGACGCAGGGGGAGCCGTCGTCCAACGTGGGTACAGTGAGGCTTGGGCATTGGCATTGGCATTGGCCGTTGTGGTCACTGGTGAAAGTGGGAGGGTCTCAGTCAACCGTGACAAACATGCAGGCGGCAGAGCAGGAGGATTCGGATTGATGGGACGGCGAGCTCTCCATCACCTCGTGGGCTGGCAGCAAGCACACTCGCGGCTGCGGTTGGCCGTGTAATTTGCCTGCGCTCAACGTGAAGGGCCTCATTTCAACCCGCAGCCGGCTCAGAGATGCGCGGCGGTTGTTTGAACGGGGGCCTTGGCCGCTGCCGGTCTAGACTCCGTGCTGGGAAGATTGGACTTTCGGGGGTTGGAGACTCTGTCGAAGCCAAGCCCAGCCTGGTGCGGGACTGATGAGTGATTGACGCAGCGTGATCCACCGCCCTGAACCCAATAACGTAAGGGCAATAAAGTCTGATAAATGGCCCAGCAGAGGTCGCAAACAGAGGAGTTGACGTGCACGTGCGGACGGCCCTTTGCCATTGTCGAGGGCAACGGCGCACCCGCTTGGGGTGAAGTCTGATAGATAGCCGCCGCGTAAGATGGCAACCCCCATGACCATGTGCTTGTTGCAGTACATGCACAGGTTGTAGGGCAGCAGCTTGGGACGGACCGACAAAGGAAAATAGAAACCGGCCGGCGGGCCAACGTTCTGAAACAGCTTCTTGACTCGGTGCGGCCGGGACCACGAACAATTGACAGCTCCGGAGGATACCTGCCTGCTCCGTACGGACGCCAGTTAGTGGAAATGGCACCAGTTTTTGTTCCCGAAGCTACCGAGCGCTGGCCAGGGCGGAGGAGGGAAGATGCTGGGACAATCTGGGGAATGCAACGACTCCTTGTTCAGATAAAGTTATCTGGTGTGTTTCATTCTCCAGGGAAGCTGCCTCACTGCCGTGGGTTGCCTGGGCTGCCCCCAAATCGCCAACGGCTTGAACCTCGACCGCCCAGGGAGGGAACCTGTTGCCGCCAAGACGAGCCTCTGTGTTTGAAGTCATGGTGACGATGGCTGCGTGGAGAGGGATGCGTGGGCGAGGCAAGCAGGCCAAGGCAGGCAGGTACGGACGGATGGGAAGCGTGAATGGTGGGGAAGGGGAAAGAGAGGACGAACCAGCAGTCCGCGAGTCTCTTTGGCCTCCGCCGTTTGCCTTCTGCATGAGACGTGACGCCGCGCAAGATATTTTGGGCCATCACGGTGTGGTGTCGTAATGCTGCGTCGCCGTCGGGTCTGTGTGGTGTTGGTGTTGGTGTTTGTTCTTCGCTGCCCTTCTGGAAGCATGGCGAGACGGGCGAGGAGTGGAAAATAGCAGCACCACCGGTCATAAGGTTTGCGGCGTAAACCGCCGAGGCGGACGCAGATATGCGGCAATGCCACGCATCGCAGGGCTCTGCCAGCGACGGCGCGCTGTCTCCTCGGACTGTGCCCCGTTGTCTTTTCACGTGCGCCGTCCAGCGCCGGGGCTTCTTGCCGTCACTCGGCTCTGTTGGCAGTTGCCATGCATTGAAAACGATGTGTCATTCGATTCGAACCCGTTTTTGGCGGGACGAGGTTGTCGGTGATGGGGAGAGATTGGGAGGGGCGGCGGCTGCTCCAAAGTCCTTTTTTTTTTTTTTCCCCTTCTTATTTTTTGGGCAATGCATGGCCCGTTTGGCGGCTGCCTAGTGCCCGGATACGAGACGACGTCTTATTGGTATCTGCGGGCGAGAAAGCGAGCCAAGAGAAACCAGGCACGCAAAGGGGAAGAAAATTTGATTGAGGTCGAACCTTCCGCATTGTGATTCGTTTCTCGACTCCATTACGGATCGCCGCCAGATAAGGTCAAATATCTGTGTGTCGCAGCCTCGTTCCTACTCCTTCCCTTTTCCAAGGGGGCCGGCTGGTCTTACTCTTGCATCTCATTTGCAGCACAGTTCCCAAGACACCCGGCCGGGAGGCACAACAAGCATTTCTTCAGCTGATGTGATGCGATGTGACGGATGGATACGATCTGACTTGGCTCCCTACACCGTACTGTGCCGGTCTCACAGTACGGCGCAGGGACGGCAGCACGGCACGCCAGTACCCAAAAATCCGGACAGGCAGGAAGAACAAGCATATCGTGCAGTCCTACCGCCGTGCTGGCCGCGACTACCTACCTACGCTACGATCTGGTCGCTGCTGGCGAATCGAGCCGACCACTGAGAAGCTCCCGACACGCCCAGGGAACATCCCATTGGCGGCGAGGCACGGGCACGCGGACACGGAGGATTCGCAGAGTCCACCGCAACCCGGAAGGGATCATTCTCTTCCTAGGTATCTTGGTGGACGCGCTGTGCATTTCAATAAGAGGGCACGTAAGAGTGGATCGTAGGGGGGCGGTCCCCAATTAACGCTAATTGATTGATGAGCAGCAATCTGAGCGCGCCTGGTGAGGTGAGATCCCCCGAGGCGGGCCGTACAGTGCGGGCTGCCGGGCGCGAGTCGGACACTGTACGTAGTACACCCCGACCGGGCCCCGGCGTTGGTGGCGGAGTCTAATGAGCTTGACTGATGTGTCCCCAAGTTCGCAGTGGTCTCAGCCTCTCTGTCAGACCAGGCCAGGAACGGGTCGGCCAGCCACACATGTCTCAAGCCAGTCGTCAACGGGGACAGAAAGACACAGAAAAAAAAGTCTGACACATTTCACGGGCTTTGTTGGCGGCAGGATTGAGTTTCCCCCTTTTTCTTGGTATTGTCTGTTCCTTTCTCAGTATTAGTGGCGGCATGTACTGCGTAGCCAACGGCATAAACAACCAGAAAACCAAGACGCCGACAGCTACAGCTGCTCATATCTCGGTGGTAGGCGACATCACACACCACACATCCGCAGCCGCCGCATACCGATCGAGGTTTCAAGCAGCGTCGGCACCGGCTGCAGGCTCGGAGCATAGCACGGGGCATCGGTCAGTCCCGAGTGCGTGTTGGTCCAGGGCACGTCGTCCATCCCGTCCATCCTGTCTCGGCCGTCGATGGATCAACGCCGCAGGCCGTTTCTTTGGGGCTGCCACAGCAGCACACCAGGCCAGCAGAAGCTGCGTTGCTCCCCAGAGGCGGCTTCACATGGGATGGGACGGGCACCTGCTTGGCCCCCTTACCTGGTGCTATGCAGTTTGATAGTCCAGCCCAAGCCCAAGCCTGACGACACCTGAGATTGAAGAGGCACGGGTGCCTCAGTGACACCGGTGTCCTGGCTTGCCTGACGTGGTACTGAGGTCCCCCGTTGTCAGAGATCGGCTACTTTAATTCTGACACAGTGCGTGGTGCGCCGCCCAGGTACCACCCCCGTCGCCTGCGAAAGCTGCCGCCAGAGCGTCCCCACGGACTGGACCCCCTTTTTCCCAGCGGGCTTAGCGATCGCTGGAAGCACTGCTTCAGCGACAGTGCCCCGGCCGGCTGCACCGTGCTGGCGCATCGGCCAATCACAGGCCGTTCTATTTTCCTCAAATTACCCACTTTCGCCTGGGCTCTGAACCTTCCCTTCCTATTGAGGAGAGATACCTTAGGGACATACAGCAGCGGGCGTAGAGCGAAAAGTACCTTACCCTCGTTTCTACGCAAGCCCAAGTATCCCCGCCGCGGGTGTGGCAGGCACTGTACCTACGGGAAAGTCTGTCAGCTTCGAGTGGGCACCTCCAGGATTCGGCTTCCAGCGTCCCCCTTCGCCCCTTCCCGTTCTCGAGGGCCCTTTCGCTTCGCCGCTTCGGTGCGACGTCCCATTCCTGCTCCTCCGCTCCTTCTCCTTCTGTACCAAAGCCCAGCAGCCCTTTTCCCTCCCTCCCTCTCCATTTGTCCAGCGCCGCGTTTATTCTTGCGACCTAGGGGGTAATTCGCAGACGAAGTCGACGCCGACGACGAGAACGACGACGACGACACGAAGGCTCAGAGAGAGGCCACACGACTGACGACGACCTCACAGCAGCACCTTGGCCTCGCTCGACGCACGTCGGACACGGCGGCACCGCACAGCAGGCGTCATCTCCCCACCCCCAGGAAACCTAAAGACGACCAAGACCTTCCCTTCTTGCACCACCACCGGGCGGCAGCACCCCGAGATCCTCCAGCACACTAAAATCTACTGTGCACTGCAGCCGGGCCACGCTTCTCTGCCCAGTCTGCCCAGTCCCTCCTGCAGCCCGCTGCCAATTCCCACCACCACGCTCGTTTTCTCGCCCGGTCCTTCAACTTTTCCAAACCCGCGCGATCCTCGAACCCCTCCGCAACGCCTGTGTGCCTCTCCCCGCGAGGAACCATAACCGCCTGTCCAGTGGCTGGTTGAAGACAAAGGAGACAACACCACAATGCTGCGACACGGGAGCATACTGGGGCTCATGCTGAAGCCCCTCGGCTGGATTCCCAGCGGGCCTCAGCATGCTGCCTACGCCGCTGCTCTCGGCCTGGTCGCCATCCAGGTCGGTATCGGCATCATCATGAAGATGTCCCAGACCGGCGGCTCCTACTCCTTCTCGCCCTCCGCCTCCGTCACCATCTCCGAGTTCTTCAAGATGGTCCTGTCCACCATCTTCTTCTACAACGAGTGCAAACGCCGCGCCGCCGACGGCATCCGCCCCTCGACCCGTGGCGGCGGCAGCGGCTACTCCTCCCTCGCCACCTCGGAGCTGCCCACGAACGAGAGGAGCAGCCTGGACGAGAAGCGCGGCGAGGAGGAGGCCCTGAACGGCAGCTCCAGCTCGAGCAACGCCTCCGTCGTCGACAAGCACACCGGACCCCTGCCGCGCCTCGACTTGAGGACCTACTGGAGCTACATTCGCGGCGAGGTCACCAGGGACGTGCGATACGGCTTCTGCAACCTGGCGCTGTTTTACGTGCTCATCAACAACTCGGTACGTCATGTGATCTTGCAGCAGATGGAACCTGAGAAGGACGAAAGCGTCTCTAAGCTCGCAAGAAATCCAGCTAACTCGTCCAGATCTTCGTCAGTTACAAGATGGCCGACCCCGGTACCATTCAATTGACCAAGAGCGGTGTCACCTTCATCACGGCCCTCGTCATGATTGCGACCCTCAACACCAAGATCTCCAAGATTCAGTGGATCGCCATTGTCATGCAGGTGAGTCGCACCACCTGGGTAGTTTTCCGGCCTGATGCTAACAAGTGCAGATTTGCGGCTTGATGGTTACCCAGTACAACCCCCAGACGGGTACCACGTACCCCTTCAGCACGTATTTCATCCTGCTTTTCCAGGTCTTCCTGAGTGCGTCTTCAGGCGTGTACAACCAGGCTCTGCTCAAGACCGACGACTCGAGTTTGCACGCCGACAACATGATCTTGTACGCCGCAGGCGCTGTCATGAATCTCATGTGCCACGTCGTCATCAAGACGCTCAAGGCCGACGAGCCGGGATTCTTCGAGGGCTATAACAGCTTCGGCGCCATCATGGTCATTGTCAGCAACGTCTTCATCGGTCTTGCCATCACTGCCGTGTACAAGTGTAAGTCATGTGCTGAATTTATTCTCACAGTCGCTCTTTGCTAACTCCCCTAGACGCCGATGCCGTCATCAAGTGCTTCGCGACTGCTGTTGCAACCGGCATTCTTCTCTATGTCTCGCCCGTTCTTTTCGGCACCAAGCTCAGCTTCCTGGTGCTTCCCGGTACCGTTGTCGTCTTCATTGCCTCTTGGCTGTACATGGACAACCCCCCGCCCAAGGACCCCAACCCGGTCTCCAACGAACCCCAGAAATTGTCCTTCTTTGGAAAGCTGGCTGCCGTGGCGCGGAAGTTCAACAAGGTGTTCCTCATCGTTGCGACGTTTATTACGATTGTTATTGTGGCTTTCCTCACCATGTCGGAAGCCAAGATGCCCGACTTTGCCAAGGACGGCGGCTCGAAGGCGTCTGCGCCGTCCGGACCGAACCCCGTCACCGGCAACGAGGACAAGATCGTGTCGCCCTTCAAGAACACCATGGCCATGATTCGCTGGAACTCGGCGCGTGCTGAGCGCATCCCGATGCTGCAGAAGTATGAACCGTTCTTCCACACGGTTCATATTTCCATGCCCAACATGATGAAGGAAGAAGACCCCGAATTCCACAACCTGACGCACGATCAGTTCCCCGGCACGTTTACCGTCTACAAGCAGGTTGCGCGCACCATGAAGCTCATCCTGGACACCCAGCCCGAAATTGACGGTCTGATGTACTACCACTTCGACGCCTGGATCGACCCCCTCGGATGGACCGGCATGAACCCCTACAACATCCACTTCCCCGCCATTATCGACACGGCCCCGCCTTCCCACGGCGGTCCCGAGTACATGTGCTTGACTGAGATCAAGAACTACAACTGGTGGGGTTGGGGCCAGGACTTCCACCGCACCGCCATGGCTGCCGCCGCTGTGGTCGACAACTTTGACCTCGAGTACAAGGTTCGCCGCGACGAGTTCTGCGTTGGCTGGAGTGACATTTACTACATCCCCCGGAGATTCTTTGCCGATTACATCTTTCTGGCCGAGGTCTTTGCCGGTTTCGGTGTCTTCCACGAGGTTGCCATCCCGACAATCGTGCACATCATCGACGAGAGCCGCCGCCGCAACCCCTTCAGGTCCGTCATTGATCACATCAGCGACTGCTGGGGTAACTGCTGCAGCTCAAACCCGAAGGTGCGCGACGTGCTGGGTGCTCGTTGCGGTCACCGCCTCAACTACTTGGAGGAGGTCCCGACAAATGCCTTCTACAACAAGCTTGACGCTCAGGCCCTCATCCTAGGCCAACCCCTCAATGCAACCAAGTACGCTATGACTAGCGCCGAGAGCGCCCACATGTTCGACAGCGCAGCCCTGGCAAGTCTGAACAGCGGCGAGGCCAAGAAGATCGCGCCGGCAAAGGACGACGCGTTGGAGGACGATCAGCGAGCGGACAAGCTGGTCGCGGACAAGGCAGCCCAAGAAAAGGAGAAGCTCAAGAGCGAAAACGCACCCGTCGACAAGACTGGCAAGCCCGGCGACCCCAAGGCAGACCCCAGCAAGGTCAAGCCGCCGGCCAACGACCATAAGGAACCTCCAAAGACGGAAGAGCACAAGGAGGCCGAGCACAAGCAAGAGACGAAGCCGGAGGAGAAGAAACCCGAGGAGAAGAAGGAGGGAGACAAGAAGGTCGACCCCAACGACGCTCTCAGGGAAGCAGACAGGGACCCCGACGTCAAGCGGAGGTTACGACGCGAAGTCGCCGTCGCCGTTGCCGGTTTCGGCTTCTGAGCGAATTGTCTCTAACCGTGTACTCCTTTTTCAAGCCTGTGACAACAACTTTTTATTGCACTTTTTGTTTCGAGATATCCCACAACGGAAGGGGACCCGGACGGACGAATACGACGAACGACGCGCGAGCCGAGGCGGGGGCTTGTCCGGTAGATACTGCTTTGGCATGGACAACCCGGGGGAAAGGATTGTATGTGTGTATGTCACTGTTGATTTCGGATTGTGGCACGATATAGACTCTGCGTGTTTTTGTTTTTTGGGTACGACAGGGCGGGGTTAGGCGCAAGAGACGGACCAGCCTAACATGACCAGTATGTCTCGGTGTTTGACCACAGAAAAGGAGGCCACCTCGAGGCGAGAGACTTGGACTGAACTGATTACCGGTTAAAAGAGTGTAATAAAATTCCTTCATTTCTTCAACTATGTCGGCTCACCAACTATTGTCTTGTCTGTGTTTAGGGCTTTGATGTCGGTCCGAGTTTCGGAAGGTCACTTGCAAACTACAGTCCTCCTATCTCTTCAGTCTTTTTGCTTCGTAGTTTAGCACCTGCTGTCTACCAGACCAGGAAACGAACGTGGCCTAATACTTGCACAACTATAGTTGGAAAGACACAGTACAGTGTACACTGACACAACGGCAAGACCCGTGCGTCTTCCAACGTCCATCCTAACCCGGAGAAACGGGAAACGTTTCAACCCACATGTGATCACCGCTCGTCACATATCATCCCCAAAGAGGGCAGGTACGCAGCAAAACGCGTCGATCTTTGTTTGGGGTGTCAAGGTTCGCACATGACTTGCAGATGTGTTGGATGAGGAGTTGGGTTTTCTGACATTTTCTTCTGCCCATCACATGTGTTTGTATGTGGTAAGCTTTGGGCAAACTATGTAGGCGTTGGAAAGTAATCCCGGCGGCTTGGAGGTGATTTCGACTGCCGTCGGATCGTGGGCAGAAATGTCTGATGGTTTTATTCCTCGAGAAAGAAGCCGCCAAGTGGCACTCGCTCGCTCTGCATCTCGGTGTTGAGGGCTGGGCGGCGGCGTCGCGAGACCGTGCTCAAGGTAAACTAAGGGAACGATTCAATTTGTTGACTGCCCTCGTTAAGCACCAGGGAGAGATGATTAGACGCAGGGCATACGATCGTCTTTGGTGGCGCCGTGGTGAAAAGTTGAGCACCTCTCCAGGTTCCTCCGTGGCAGTGCCGTCGATGTTTGGAGCCTGTAGGACGACGTATTCCCTTGGAACCTACAAGATATGAAATCCATCCCGCTAGAATGAAATATTGCTCAAACGACGCCCTACAATACGCGGGTGATACTAATATGTATCCAAAATGTCACCTAATCGGTTCTGTCAAATGTTGCTACATGACAAACAATCTAGTTTTTCTTTGATACTCAGTCTGCGAGGGCCTTGAGTTCTTCTCACCTTAGCGTCGGCAAGCTGTTCATTCAGTGTGCAAAAAGAAATTACTCCTCATTATATCACAATAATCGAGGAGGTGGCAAGACTTTTGTAAGACGGTTTGCTTTGGTTGCTTCTTTTCGTGAGAAGAGAAGACGGGGTCGCTCTGTTGGGAGGAGACGCCGTGATGGCTTCGGATCTCACATTCTGAGTTGCGTCAAGTTCGATGGGACCTTTTGATACAAGATCCGATATAACTAAGGCCTTGGGCATAAACATGCCATGGGATTTATCTCTGGACATGCCTAACCGTCACCCTGGATAGTCACAGCATAAACATAACCTCGAAACGGCAGACTTGGATAAACGTAAAATCATGTTTCGTAACGATGCAAAAATACCAATGAAACCTAAAGCTCGTCCGTAACCCACTCGTCCTTGGCCGACGACGCGGCCTTCTCCTCGTACGACCCCCAGGAGCTCTTGAGGGCGACGGCCTTGAAGTCAAAGGTGATGCCCTGGTCGTTGGACCCGGAGCCGCGGGTGAGCTTGATGCTGTCGAGCGGCTTGTCGTTGAAGAAGAGCATGGTGCCGGCCTCGACGCCGCCGTTGACGTAGACCTCGAGGATGGAGCGGTCGATGATGCCGTGCAGCTGGAACTCGACCTTGGCGTCGGACCCCTCGGCGGAGGCCGCCTCGAGCGCCTGCACGTCCGAGATGCCAAAGGTGCCGGAGCGGTCCCAGGCGGTGCTGGCGCGGGCGATATTGAAGCTCGCGGAGGGGGCGGCGTTGGCGCTGCCGGTGAACTGGAAGCCGAGCGAGACCTTGTCGGCGCCGCCGCTGGACTGGGAGGCCTCGAAGGAGAGCTCGGCCGAGGCCGTGGAGCCCTCCTGCAGGAGGGACTTGGCCATGCGCACGGTCAGCGTCCACTCGACGGCCGGGTTGAAGTCGCGGATGACGGAGCTGGTGCCCTCGATGCCGGACACGGCCTTCTCGTCGAGGATGGGGTTCCAGCCGGGCGTCGTGCTGACCAGCTTGGACAGGTCGCCCGCCGGCACGGAGACGAGCTTGTTGGTGGTGGAGTCGAGCCAGTGGCGGCGGATGCCGCCCATGCAGTGGCGCCAGCCCTCCTGGTCGGTGGGCGTGCAGCACCCGTACGAGGTGGCGTCGACGGCCCAGGTGATGGAGTAGGCGTCCTGGTTGGCGTCGTTGAGGTTCTGGAAGTGGAAGAAGGCGGTGGCGTACTTGTCGGGGCCGAAGTCGAAGTCGTAAAGCGCGTAGCTATCCTGCCGGGGCGAGAGGGTTCGGCGGCCGGAGCCGGGGGCGTCGGGGGTGAAGGTGGTGCCGTCCCAGTCGCCGGTGAGGTACTTGACGGCTGCGCCGCCCGTCGGGGAGCCGCCGCCCAGGCTGAGGGTCAGCACCCATCGGGACCCCACGGTCTTGCCGGACTTGTCCTTGCGGGGGATCTGGAGGAACTGCGGGCATTCGATGAGGCCGATGTTGCGGCCGGGGTTCCAGATGGACACCTGGGACCACTTGACGAGGTCCGTCGAGGTGTAGAAGGCGACCTGGTTCTCCATGGACAGGACCATGACCCAGGTCTTTGTCTCGTGGTGGAAGGAGATCTTGGGGTCGCGGAAGCCGTGCCTGTCCAAGGAGATGACGGGGTTGTTCTCGTACTGGATGAAGGTCTTGCCGCCGTCGTAAGACCAGGCGATGTGTTGGGACTCCTGGTCGGGCTCCCACGAGGTGTAGTAGGCGATGATGTTGTCCTTGCCGCTGGTCTTGTCGGACGGGAAGAACCCGGACGAGTTGTTCCTGTCGACAACGGCGCTTCCGGACCAGATGGAGCCATCACGGGCCGTGGCGGGGATGGCAACGGGGTGGTCGACCCAGTTGTAGAACTCTGTGGCCGTGGTGTGGCCCCAGTGCTTTACGCCAGCGCCTGGCACGTTGTCGGAATCTAGGAGAGGTCAGCAAGGTTGCCTCTGAGCGAGTATGCTCTGTTTGTCCGCTGTCTGACTATGACTATGTTCTATGGAGCGCATGCTAGCTACCGCAAGATGAATTGGAGGACATGGTCGTCGATGCAAACCCACCGGTAGCACTTGATATGCAACCCAACCCAGAGCCTCACTCAAGCCGTGATACGTGGGATGCAAGCCATGTACTGTCTCATTCCGGCGGCGCCAAAATACGGGGCGACGCTGCAACGCTCATCATGGCGCATGTGATGTTTCCGTCTTGGGCGGCGTCGCAACCCTCATGGCGACGGGCACTAGCACGTGTGCAGGAAGCAGACCCAATGAGACGGGCGGAAAGACACGCCACGGCTGCTTGCCTGCCCGTTTGCTCATGAAGGTTGCGGGCCGTGTAGCACAACTCAAAAACGGCGGACAGGAAAATGACTGTAAGGGGAAGAGGGAAAAGAGTGAGAGATGGACGGTCTCACATTGGTAATACATGTGCCAGACGCCGTCCGAGTCGATGAAGAGCCCGTTGGGGTCGTTGAGCCAGTTGGCGGGCGGTGAGAAGTGAACCTGGGGCCGCCAGCGGCCGGAGCGGTCGGCATCGGCCATCCTGGGCGGGTGTGCGGACGGAGGAGCGGCGGCGGCGTCGGAGAATGAGCGTCTGAGGTCCTGTTCGAGCGGCGGCTGTTGTTGTCTCTGGGGGGCGTCAGGGAAGAGTCCTGGACGGGCGTGTGTCGGCGTTGCGAGCAGCAGCAGCAGCAGCAGCAGCAGCAGCGGGAGCAGCGTCGACAGAAGCGATGCGGGAGAGTGGTGAAGAAGATGCTGGCGCATGGCTAGGCGAGTCCGGCTCCCCCTCGTTCCTTAATAGAGGGCCAGTGCCAGAGTCTCGGCGAAACGCTGCGGGTAAAGGGGCCCTGTCCCTGATCGACAGACTTCGGATGGGTTGAGTAGCGGAACGTGTCAGCAAAAGGTAAAAAGGCAGCTTGGGACGAAGTTTATGCGGGGGAGGGCAGACGATGGACCGCGAATTTCCGAAAGAGAGGAACGGGGAGAGTAAGATGCTGTGATGGCGTCCGAGATGGCAAGGTATTCGGGACTGAAGCGTCAAGTCGACGAGAACAAAGACGGCAGAGACAGCAGCGCGGGTATTTATCAAATGCAGCCGCGGGATGGCTTTTCCAAAACACCTACGCAGAGAGACAGACGCCAGCAAGGCCGAACGACAGCAGCAGCGTAGTGACATTGCCGTGGCTCGGCCTCTACGGGCTTAGCACCCATGTACTTTGCCCGTGTATCCGTACCTACCTTACCTTAAGGTACTCAAAGTACCTACTTCCACATCGCACACCATGCGTCCAAGACAGGTCTCATGACTGTGTGCCCAGATGGCAGGTGGCTGGCTCTCGTGGCCTCCTCCTGCTTACACCCCGCCAACCCCAACTCCCCCCCAATTGGGGTACGGCGAGGCAAGCAAGCTGGCAGTAAACAACCGGCTTCCACAGCACACAGCGAACTGGAATGGAACACCTGGGAGCCCTGGCCGGTTCCTTTCCCCGGATCTCCATTGGTCAGCTGGCCAGGATTTGGCTGTCGGCGCCGCCTAGTGTCTGGGCGCGGGGGATTACAGCGGCCGTCGCTGCGGCGGAACCTCAGGGTGGAACCACGTTTCTGGGGAAAGACATGCGGGGTTGGAGGGGCACACTGCGGCTCGATGGAACCTGACAAGAGATAGACAGCCGTCCATGTGAGCGGACGTCCATTCTGGCTCTGGAGTTGGCGGTTGAGACACGTAACAACAGAGGGAAAAAGAGTCTTTGATTTGCCTTTGACTCTCCAGACGCTAGGTACAATGGTACATACCTTAGCGGGGGCGGAAGAGTGGGGCTCGCTGGAACGGTGCCCCTCACCACGCCGCTGGAGACAAAGGCGGAAAGGGCCCCAGGACAGCCCCGCCTTCCAAGTTTGTGACGACGCCAGAAGCATTCCGCGGGGCTTGCGCTCTCTCGGAAGCCAAGACGGACCGGAAGGGAACGTACCTGCCACGCCTATTGTGTCTCGGCTGTGTCTGCCCCGACGTGGACGTCCGCCGCAAACACCGGCAAATGAGCAGCGCCCATAGACAACCCCGTTCATTCATCGCGAGATCGCCGCAACCCAGTCGCTGGCAGCTTCGGATGCGCGTCACCTCCGAAATTCAACTTCAACGGCGGCGGGGCCCAGCTCGGCCCAGCTCCCCAGATCACCTGGGGCCCAAACTGTAACGGCGTGCGAGATCCGAGCGAGACACTGATCGGCGCCGAGTCAGCGACATGGCGGCCACGCGCTCCCGGGCCCTACCGTCCTGTCTTTTCTGTCGCCCCCACCGAGTCATGATGCCAAGGTCATCAGTCGAACGGCACTTGCCCTGACGTTACTTCATATATGCATCGCGACTCTTGTCCGGGCCACGAGATGCTCAGAATCTTGCAGTCGATCGTCGACTTCGTGGCCACGTCCAACATCACCGCCGCTCGAGACCAGCTTTTGCGCGTTCCGGATGACCACGAGACGATGACACTCAGGTCGGAGTCGATGCAACGTCCGCCAGCGACAGCAACAGCAACAACAAACAACAAAGACCACCTAAAATGAGGCCTGACATCGGGCCAACGCCGGAATTCAACCTTGTTGCCAGAGTCACCGAGTCGATGCGAGTCTAAAAGACGCAATCGATCTGCTCTTCGGTCTGGTCGGTTTCCAGGCCGCTCACATCGATGGACTGCGTCTCATCGCGCGCCAAGAACCCATTTGGCGATTCCCCAACTTCCACATGATGCCTCCATCTTGGCGGTCAGACGTGACCAGTCGCTTCTCACAGTATTGCATCTTCTTTTTGAGGCTGTACCCCAAAACGTCGCTGCTACAGCAACTCCGACTGTCGTCATCATCCCAGTTCACACAGTCGGATGCGTTCTGATTTTTCCGTCGGCGGGCCAGGCCAGGCAAGCTTTATCCCCAGACTGTGCCGAGCGGAACAGCGAGGCGGAGCGCTGCGCCAAGTGCTTATTCGGAGCAGGCGATTGCCCCGAGATATCAGATGAGCTTGATTCATGCCAGGGGCCGGCGAGGCGCGTAGCCAATGACATCCGTCTTGGACGAGGCTAAGTGGTTATGCCACGGTGTGGGATGGGCGGGCGGTCTGGACTGAAAGTCTGAATATCGGTTGACTGCTGTGATCGTCGCCTTCGATCTCGTCTTGCCGTCTCTCTCGTCTGGCTCCGTCTCGTTGCCGCCTTTGACCTCCCGTCGTCTTGAGCCTTCCCAAAGCTCAGATGTCCTTCCCGCGGTCTGTCGACGGTCTGGTCCCGTGGTCCAGTCACCAGCTCGGTGTGATGACATGGTGATGGGCGGGCTGGGCGAATAACGAGCCCGCGTAGCGAAGACGAGCGGAGCCCAACGAGTGAGCGCTGGGCACTCATGCAGGCTGCCCTAATAGACGGAGTCGCAGCCCCAGTTTCGACGACGAAGCAGAGTCCCCATTGGCTCGTCTCGCCCACCCTCGGTCACCCCACCCTGCACTATTTCAGTGCGGTTGGCCAATGGCTGGCAGAGAGCCCAGTGCTAGTCTCTCACTTTTGGGGGGGGGGGGGGGGGGGCGGGCGGCCCCCCCCCCCCCCCCCCCGGCCCGCCGGGGGGGGTGGGGGGGGG